>BKCP01004849.1:2885721-2902185 GCA_008636005.1 Striga asiatica
AAAAACAAGGAAGACAGAAAGTATGAAACTGATGACAGTTGAGCACAACCCCTCGAGAGAGAGCCAGAGGTAGCTAGCTAACCACATGTGGTATTCTTAAACGAAACAGTGTTTTGATTGAGGTCGAACCCCACCAAAAAGTCGGCTTGTGCCAGGTTGCCGTAAACAACTCTTTCGTCGTCTGACGGCACAACCATAAGGCACAAAGGCGCATCAGCAGCACTTGAACCTACCTTTAATAAAACATTGTTGTACCCCAAAGTGACGGCTTTCCCGCCCATGTAAACTGTGACACCTGGAAAACTATCTCTCTACCTCTTGTCGTCGCCATCAGGAATGTTGAAGCACAAGTCTACGGGGGAATTATTATTCACTGGGCTCGGCTGTGCCCACTTAATCACGGCATCCTTCAACGTTGTGTACAGATCTGACGGAATCTTTGTCAAGGTCGTCCCTGCATCCACAATCATGTCCCTCGGGGGCGATACCTCGCCCTTCGTCGTCCCGAAGCTCATCCCTTCCAGCGCCACCATGTAGAAGCTACTGGTTTCGGGCGTCGGGGGCAGCATTGGTACCGACACAACCCCTTCTCCAGTGACGGGGCTGCCGAAACTCATCTTGCTGCTATTGGTTTTATTGTTCATCACAGACACCAGGCAATAGGAGAAACTCGCCTGCCCCAGCTGTTTCACGAGCGACGACGCTCCTCTCCCGAGCCCAACCACGCCAGGCGCGTTGTAAGAGCATCCGAACGTGATGTTACTCACCGAGATGCCGTCGTCGAACTTGATGGTGCCTACAAAGAGTTCACCCTCGCCAGACGTCCCATCAAAATATGTCATTTTGAATTTGCATCTGTTTCCTTCTGTTGTGCAGTTGATAAAGGAGCTGCCGCAGATGTCAGGGGTGCACGGGACGGGGTTCGCGGAGCTGGGTGGGCTGCTGCATTGGGTCCAGATGAGGTCACTTGCGGGGTCGGGGAGGCCTGAGGCAGGTAATGAGCCGATTGTGTAGTTGATGAGATAATTGCCTCCCGAGTTCGCGATTGTGGGGTTGGGTGGTGTTTGTGCGGAGAGCTGATGATGGAGGGATCTTATTTGGAATGCTTTGGCTACACGGTTAGTATTTTGGCCGCCGCATTCCGAGAAGGGGGTCACCATGAGAAGGGAGATGAAGGCAGCAACAACTATTATGAGAATATTCATGATAGTCATATATATTACAATACAAGAGTTTTTGTCAAGGAATGCATATATATCTTGTGCTATTCATATCCCTATTTATAAAGGCCCAAGAGTGGTCAAGTTTTTGTTGTCGTGACTTGTTAATAGTTAATTTGGAATATTTTGATCTAGCGTGATAATGGAATTAAGATATGTCGTGGACTTTTCATCACCATTTTTCATTTTTCATTTTTTTCAATGACTCAATTTTTACATGTTTTTATTAATCACTTTTTGACCAGTCAAATCAAAATTCAGACAATTTGACCACTGAGCTAAAAAATATGTGGGAGTTGTTGGCTTGTCATTTTCTACATTAAATTATAGGAGTTGAACATGGGTCAGTACAATTCGGAGGTTATTAAAATTCAAATTCGGGAACTCATAATTAGTAAGGTGTATTGACAACCTGCTCTTGAACTGCTCTGTCGGTGTCAAACCGTCCTTCTATCGACCTCTTGGCTCTGGAAAGCATCGAGAACCTTCTGGCGTAGACACTCTAATGCTTAAGTTAGTATATCTGTCCACTGCAAAGGGCAGTGTTACCCCAAATTTATGATAATGAAAAAATAGTTGTCGTGGACATTTCATCGCCATTTTTCATTTTTTCAATGACTCAATTTTCACATGTTTTTATTAATAACTTTTTTACCAGACAAATCAAAATTTAGACAATTTGAACCACTGATCTAAAAAACGCGGTTGGAGGTCATTTTCTTCATTAAGTTGTAGGGGGTGAGCATGGGTGGGTTATACGGTCTGGAGATTACTAAATTCAATCTCCGAAACTCATAAGTAAGGTGTGTTGACGTCCTTGAGAGCCAATCTTGAATTCTTGTGTCGGTCTCAAATTGTCATTTTCTCGACATCTTGGCTCTGGATCAACCCAGCTTGATGGGCGGAACACCTGAAAAAGCATCGAGCTTTCGGTGTAGACACTCTGATGCTCAAGTTAGTATGTCTCTCCACCGCAAAGGGCAATGTTACCCCAAAATTATGATAATGGAAGAATATTTGTCATGGACATTTCATCATCTTTTTTAATTTTTTCAAACACTTAATTCTTGCGTGTTTTTATTAGTAACTTTTTGACCACTTTAATCAAAATTTAGACATTTTGAACCACTCAGCTAAAAAAATATGTTGAAATTGTTGGCTTGTCATTTTCTACATTAAGTTGTCGGGGGCGAGCATAAATTTATACGGTTTGCAGATCACTAAAATTCAATCTCCGAAACTCATAATTAGTAAGGTGTATTGACATCCTTGACAACCCAGTCCTCAACTCCTCTGTCGGTCTCAAACCGCCCTTCTCTCGACCTCTTTGCTCTAGTAAGCACCGAGAACCTTTCGGTGTAGACGCTCTGATGCTTAGCTTACTTATCTCTCCACCGCAAAGGGCAATGTTACCCCAAATTTATGATAATGGAAGATATTTGTCATGGACATTTCATCACCTTTTTAAATTTTTTCAAACACTCAATTCTCGCGTGTTTTATTAGTAATTTTTTTATCAGTTAAATCAAAATTTAGACAAATTTGACCCAATCACCTACAAAATAGGCTGGAATTGTTAGTTTGTCGTTTTCTACATTAAGTTGTAGGGGGTGAGAATTTGGTCGGTACGGTTCAAAGATTACTAAAACTCAATCCCCGAAACTCATAAGTAAGGTGTGTTGAAGTCCTTGAGAACCCACCCTTGAACTCTTGTGTCGGTCTCAAACCGTCCTTTTCTTGACCTCTTGGTTTTAGATCTACCCAGCTTGTGTTAGGTTCTATTAGGAACGCCGTCGCTATACTCATTTATATGTAACAGATTAAATCCTAACGCAATGAAATCTATAGCTAGGACTTGGACTTACGAGATAATTTTTTTTCGACTCTGAGACATTTTTTATTTCCGTTGTTGGAGATCGTCTGAACCTTAGAGTCCGTTGGGTTGCCAGACTAGCTTCTGGATTGCCGTACTGGGCCTTAGAATTTATGGGTCTCGTACTGCCCATGTGTGGGTCGCTGCCGACCGTTACACTTTCAGGTCGCGCAGAGGTTGTGCGGTCTGCTCGCGGTCACTGCAGGTCTGCTGAGGGCAGGCGTCGTGTGGTCTCTGGGAGCGGGTAGCGTGTCGAGCACCTGGAGCAGGGTCACGCGGTCTCTATGGTCGAGCATTACACGGTCACAACTGGGAGCAAGTCGCGCGTCGGGCACTCGAAGCAGGCATCGCGCGTCGGGCCCTGGGAGTGGGTGTCGCGCGGTCGGGTTTGGAGTGGTGTCGCACAGTCTCGCTGGGAACTACTGCAGGTCGCCAAAGGTTTCTTGCGGCTATTTTTCGGTGATGAATATATTCGTCGAAATGCAAAATATAAACCTCACGATCTTCTGATGTATTACCCATACACCTACTTCGAATAATCTTGGTGGTGCGACTAAACGAAACTCCTGAACCTCTCTAATATATTGATCGATCTTTGTTTTTCTCTCCTTTTGGAAGACTAAAATTCGAACCAACAGTTATGTAGAAGGTATGGGACTTGGTGTATTTAAAGGCTACAACAGAAATCATAATGAGGTGCTAAATATGGGCTTACCAAATAGGAATATCAAACATTGTGTTCACATTTGTGTGCACACCTTGTGGTCACACCTTGTGTTCACCTTATGCTCACACCTTATTCCTATTTGAAAAATAGAACATTCCACTAGAATAATATTATTGAACTCCCCATGTAGCTGCGAATTACAAAATTCGTTCTCGGTATTAATTTATCGATTTACCTCTTCATATTTATGATCTAACGTTCGCTGGTTAATTTAATTATTGACAATATAATTAATCAACAGGGATCGCACAGGTCTCAGCGCGTTAGGTGCTATTCACATACGGGATGCACGTCGGGTGCTGAGGGTGTGCGTGCGCGTTGGGCGGTAGGAACGTGCGTTGCGTGTGCGTCGGGCGCTGCGGGGCCAAAACGTGCGTGGGTCTGCACGCGTCGTCTCCGTGGAACTCGCAGGTCTGTGTGGGTCATCGCTGAGATCCTCACGGGTCTACACGGGTCATCTACGTCTGAAGTTCGTTGCGTGTTGGGTTGTCACCGAGGAAGTGCACGGTCGAGCAGATGTCGCAGGGCACTGGTTGCGTCGGTCACTGGCTGCGACCTGGTACGTCACCAGGAACCGCCACGGGAGGCCATGTATGTGTAGGAGGTGTGGGACTTGGTGTATTTATAGGTTACAACAGGGACCCTAAGAATGTGCAAATATGGGATTTTTCAAATAGGAATAAAAGACCTTTTGTCATTTAATTTGTCAACATCTAGAAGACCTTATGTCTTTCAACTTGTTAACATTCTAGAAGACCTCATGTCTTCCAACTTATTAACAGCCTAGAAGACCTTATGTATTTCAACTTGTGTTAACATTCTAGAAGACTCTATGTCTTTTACCTATTTCTTATTTTATTAAATAATAAAACATTCCATTAGACTAACATTATTACACTCCTCGTTTAGCTCCGAATTACTCATAATTCGTTCCTGTTAAATTAATTTATCGAATTACCTCTCTATATTTAAGATATACCTTCTATTAATTAATTAAATTACTGACAATTTAATTAATTAATTTGTCTATTCAAAATTAGTACTACTCGATTCTTAATTATTATGTCGAAAATTAATCCGCCTGCAGTGTTTAACATAATAAACATTCATGAACTCATTTCAGGGACATCATCAACCCAGCGGACCAAGACATAATGACCGTATACAATTTTAACGGTACATTATGTAAACAACATTACTTAACAAAATGCCGAATACGTCAACCTAATCAAAATAGGTATCACTCTTGGTAAATCAAATAAATAAGTGCTTAGTACATATGTCAGTTTATTGTCTTATGGGTTTAGAGAGCGCATCAATTTTTTAAGTCTAGATTATTTACTTGGTCATTATAAAATAATCTTATTCTCCGTAGGTCCATTCAATATACCCAAGATGTCCTAGTGTAATTCATAAGATCAATTGAATCCAATGTTCTGAAAATCGGACCGGTCATCGAACCGGTCAAGCTACTGGTTCAATGGTTCACTGGTCCGACCAGTGGTTGAACCGGTTGGACCGGTATTTAATTTATTAATATTTTTAAACATATATAATATTTTATATAATAAAATTTGGGGGATTTCCTTTAAAATCCCTAAATCTCTTTTCAAATTCCTTCTAACTCCCCACTACTTTTAAAATTCCTCCTAACTCCCTACTCCCTTAATAAACTTCCTCTTAAATCCCTTGTATTAAAATAAATAAAAAAAAATACTTTATGACACTACCCCCACTAACATATTCTCTTTGTCATTAATTTATTATTTTTCTTACACAACTATTATCATACACCCTGCACTACACCCTCCTCTCCGTTTTCCTCTCCCCGTTCCCATCTCCTCCCCACTTTTTCCATTGCCCAGCTTTTAATCAATTTTTTTTTTCGCATCTGTAACTCGCCGGCTAGTATCCGTAGAGAACAAGTTCGGCAGCAACAAACCGGGGCAACTAAATTATCCCGACGACAACCTTCTCCCGGCGAAAATTGATATTTATTCGGCAACATTGAGCCTTTTTTCCGGCAAAAACTTGAAGTAGTAAGTAATATATGTATTACATGAGGACTTTGGAGTCCAAAAACTATCTTTAATTTATATATTTTTGGTGAATTTGTTATGGATTGAAGTTTGATTAGTGTTGTTCATATTTACCCTAATTTATGTTATTGTTAGGCTATGTTAATTTGCTCTTCATGTATACCAAATTGATGTTATTATTAGGCTATGTTAGGTGTTATTCACCATAAAAAAAAAGATTAGAATAATTATAGTACCACTATTTTGTATTTTGGTACCTCTGTTTGTTTATATAGTACCACGTTTCTAACTGTTTGGTACCATATCTACTGAGAAAAATGTGAACTGTTTTGTTTTATCCAATTTTTTTTAGAAACATGGAAGGAGCACAAAGTGATATATATTAGGGAGTTGTACCTATAAAAATGAATTGTATGTATTCTTTATGAGCCTTGGATCAACGCTTGACGAAGTGTACACTCTCATTGGTAAGAGGTGGCCGAATTTTAGTTGGGAAACCGTCGTGTTAACCTATATTGCGCCGAAGGAAAAAAAAGAGAGTTAATTTTTCCGATGATGAGGATGTGAGAAACATGATTCGGCTACATCTTTGTTGGAAAATAAATATTGTAGATATAGTTGCCATTGAAAGAAATGAAAGCCCGGCCATTGGAAGAAATGAAAGACGAGATGATGGATCGATGAGCCGGTAATGTTGCTTTTCTATTATTAATGAATTTACTATTGAAATATGGTGTATTTGTATCTTCATTAATCTTTTAACATGAACGCAGGAGAAACGTACCTTCTTTTGATTTCTCGGATGGAGAATCAGAGCCGTTAGTGCAAGATAAATCGATTGATTCTTGGAGATATTTCATCAAAGGAGAGGGACAGATATTTGGGGGCGGCGCTGATGAATTCTGAAAGAGCGTTAAAAACTACACAATTGCAAATAGACGCTCTTTTAAGTATCGAAAAAATGATCAGCAGAAGGTGATTGTTTGTTGTAGCGATGAGGGTTGTGATTGGAGAATATATGCCTCAAGATACAAAGGTGATTATTTGTTTGCCATCCGGAAGAGCAATCTAGCCCATACTTGTGGAGTCTCCAATCTTCGGACAAGGGGGCATCCGAAAGCTGACTCTCATTGGGTATCTAATACAATTAAAGACAAATTGAGAGATGATCTGAGATACAGGCCTTGCACGATATTGCAAGATCTTCACAGGGACTACGGCTTGGAGTTGTCTTACAAAAAGGCATGGTTTGGAAAGGATCTTGCCATGGAAGATATTCATGGAGTAGACAAGGGCTCTTACGATAAATTGAGATGGTATTGTGATGCAGTGCGAGAGACAAACCCGGGAAGCATTGCGGATTGTGAGATTAATCCTGTGGCGAATAAGTTTCGCCGACTGTTCATTTGTTTGCATGCTTGTCTTGTTGGTTTCTTAACTGGTTGTCGACCGTTGATATTTTTGGATGGCACCCACATCAAAAATAAATACAAAGGTAGTTTGCTTAGTGCTGTGAGTAAGGATGCCAATGATGATTTGTTCATTGTAGCTTTTGCCGTGGTTGATGGCGAGACAGATGAAAATTGGGAGTGGTTTTGCTTGAAGCTGAATCATTGTTTTCTTACCTCGCGCTTACCTGTTCCTAATAGCTTCACGTTTTTTACGGACCGACACAGTGGGATACTTTAAGCCATCCCTATGGTTTTTCCTAACAGCCATCATGCTTATTGTTTGAGACATTTAGTCGACAATTTTAAGAAGCAGGTATGAAACTTAATTATTCTGTTTATATTAATAATAATCTTAATTAATCAATAATTATTCATAATTATGTACATTCAGTAATATTATTATTATGTACATTCATTCACAAAAATGCATTCACAGTAATACATTCAGTAATAGTAAACTTAGTTATTCTATATTTTGTAATACATTCTATTATTATTATTATTATTATTATTATTATTATTATTATTATTATTATTATTATTATTATTATTATAAACAGAATAATTTTCCTTTCCTAACATCCATTCTATCATATTATAGAGTAATGTCATCTTGCCATAGTAATGCTAACAGAATGTAATGCTTATTACTAATAATGTTATAATAACAGCCATTTTTTTTTATTAATAGAATGTAATGCCATTGTTCAGCATAGAATGTAATGTCATTTTGTAACATAATGTAACAGCCATTTTATTACTAATAATAACAGAATGTAATGCCATTTTTTTTTTTCAGGTTTTGAGGAGCTACCCACTTCATAATAAGAAACATTGGTCCTCGATTTTTATGAAAGCTGCGTATGCTCCTAGAAGGCAAGAATTTGATATGCATATAAATAATATATTGACTGCCATGCCTCTTGCCATAAAGTTCATTCAGGAATCTAACCCACATTGTTGGGCGAATTCTTTATTTCCTGGAGACCGTTGGGGAATCATCAATAATAATCAAGCCGAATGTTGGAATAATTGGGTAAAGTCGGCACGATTTATGCCTATCGTAGCCATGGTGGATCACATAAGAAAACAAATTATGACCATGATGCATGATCGGCGTGAAGAAGGGTCGCGGTTTAATGGCCAATTGTGTCCTAAGCTTGAGAAAAAAATTGCATCTTGCTACAATGGTTCCCGGAGTCTCAAAATTAGTAAATCAAGTGTGTGGAGGTTTGAGGTTGTTGATGCCGACAAAAGTTGTGACGTGGATTTGCAATCTCGTACTTGTTCTTGTAGAGAATGGCAAGTATCTAAGATGCCGTGTAAGCATGCATGTGCTTGTGTTGAGAGTAAGTCAATGTCCATCTATGATTTTTGTGATCCATATTATCGTGTTGGGATGTATAAGAAAGCTTATCAAGGTATCATTAACCCCATGCCTAACTACGACCATAATGTGGCCTCTTCCTCGTTTTATCTTGACGATGTCATTCATGCCCTGGATGTACGTTCTCAACCCGGCCGCAGGAAGGAGAAAAGGTTTCCTTCACAAGTTGATGTTGCGGTTAGGCGGTGTAAGCGTTGTGGTGGTCGTGGACACAATCGACGCACATGCAAAGAATGCATCTAGATCACTGTAGGTACTAGTTTGCAATGTAGGTACTAGTTTTGTGGACATATGTGTGTACTTCTTTTCATTGCAAAGAGTGGGTAGTCAATGACTCTTTATAAGTCATATTTTTTATAAAATATAATGGTATTTAATATTGCAATATAGGTATTGGTCTTGAGAAGTTTTAATCCAGCAAGTAATATAAGTCTGGTACTAAATATTTACATTTTCACTCCAGCAGGTTGGTACTAAATGTGAAATATAAGGTACTAGTTCAGTACAAAACTGGTACTATCCTTTTGTAAGTCTGGTACTAGTTTTTGAAAATGGTACTAAAATACCCAGTGTGTCGAGTTGATGACCATTTTACAATTATAGTGAATGAAAAACATTCCAATTCACGTATGAACTAATGTGATAGTGAACTTGGGTCATATAAACATCATTGGAGACCAAAATTCGGTGTTTTAATATGTTCATTACATGTGGTACTGAATACCTACTAAATGGTAATACTACAATAGAAAGGTGGTACTACGCTTCGAAAGGTGGGGTACTTGTTTTTGGAAATGTTGAGAGATTGAAATAATACATTTTCGCGTAACAAAACCTGGTACAAATCCATCCAAAACTGGTACCACCCAGAGGCCAATGCGGTACTATGTTTCATTAGAAGTGGTACTACATTAGTAATTGTGATTTTTTTTTTGTATGGATAATGGAATTTAAAATATATAGTTGTAATTTGGAGTAGTTAGTATTATTGATTCTAAGAGATGAAGTGAGTAATTCAAGGAGATGTTGTGCATTAGTAGTATTTACGATCAAATTCGACTAAAAACATATCAAATCACGTATGAACTAATGTGATAGTGAACTTGGATCATATAAACATCATTCGAGACCAAAATTTGGCGTTTTAATGTGTCCATAACATGTGGTACTGAATACCTAATAAGTGGTACTACTACAATACAAAGGTGGTACGACTTTTCGATAGGTGTGGTACTTGTTTTTGGAAATGTTTGAGATTGAAATTACATTTTTGCGTAACAAAACATGGTACCAGTCCATGTAAAAGTGGTACTACTCAGAAGCAAATGCGGTACTATTTTTCATTCGAAGTGGTACTACATTTGTAACTGTGGCTTTTTTTTATCCTTCGTGTCTACCATGTCACGTGGATCGTTAACGCGTGATTTGTATGAAAAATAATGGAAGTTAAAACATATAGGTAGAAATTGAAGTAGTCATGTATGATGGTTTTATGAAATGAAGTGTGTCATTCTATGAAGTGAAGTGTAATAATAGTGTTTTCTCATTAGTGTGTGGAGTTCATGACCATTTTACGATTATAGTGAATGAAAAACATTTTTAAATCTATTATAAACTAATGTGAGAGTGATCATGGGTCGTGTAAACATCATTTGCGACCGAAATTCGGTGTTTTAATATGTTCATTACATGTGGTACTAAAGACACGATATGTGGTATTATATTCCTAAAATGTGGTACTATATGAACTTATGACTGGTACTACTTTCTACAAATGTTGACCACAATTGAAATAATCCATCTTGGTTGACCAAAAGTAGGTACTAACTCATTAAAAACAGGTACTGCGTAGAGGAACATGTGGTACTATATATGCTAAATCCGGTACTACTTGAGGAGTCGTGAATTTTCTATTCCTTCGTGTCTACCATGTCACGTGGATCGTTATCGCGTGATTTGTATGAAAAATAATGGAAGTTAAAACATATAGGTAGAAATTGAAGTAGTCATGTATGATGGTTTTATGAGATGAAGTGTGTCATTCTATGAAGTGAAGTGTAATAATATTGTTTTCTCATTAGTGTGTGGAGTTCATGACCATTTTACGATTATAGTGAATGGAAAACATTTTTAAATCTATTATAAACTAATGCGAGAGTGATCAAGGGTCGTGTAAACATCATTTGCGACCGAAATTCGGTGTTTTAATATGTTCATTACATGTGGTACTAAAGACACGATATGTGGTATTATAGTCCTAAAATGTGGTACTATATGAACTTATGACTGGTACTACTTTCTACAAATGTTGACCACAATTGAAATAATCCATCTTGGTTGACCAAAAGTAGGTACTAACTCATTAAAAACAGGTACTGCGTAGAGGAACATGTGGTACTATATATGCTAAATTCGGTACTACTTGAAGAGTCGTGAATTTTCTATTCCTTCGTGTCTACCATGTCACTAATAATTGCTAACGTTGACCACAATTGAATAACCCATTTTCGTTGAGCAAATGTTGGTACTAATTGACCTAAAACAGGTACCACGTACAACAAAATGAGGTACTATTTTCCCCAGAACTGGTACTTTCATTAGTGTACAAGGAGATTCGGATTGTTAATTAATCTCTTTTTTTTTTTATGTTTGTCGGAGTTGGTTGAAAAATATTAGTTAATATAAGTAGAATTATTAATTAATATAATAAACAGATTGTTCACCCATGATATGGTCATAATATCGTTTTTTATTTTTTAAAGTTCGTCGAAGTTGGTACTGAAAACCTCATATATTGTACTAGAACACATATAATATCAGTATTATCTTACACTTTGTCTGGTACTAATTTTGCAAATGTTGACCACAATTGAAGTAATACATTTTTGTTCTTTCTGCAAAGTAGGTACTAATTCATCAAAAACTGGTACTTCATAGAAGAAGATATTATATGTAAAACTGGTACTGTTCTGATGAAAACAGGTATCCTTAAAAAACTTGCACATCTTGTTCAAAGAGAAACCAAAAATCTACTGGAAAATGAGTATTTTTACACTAAAAATGCGGTACTAATATTAAAAAAACAGGTATCATTAGGAATCAAATCAAAAAAATCCAAAACATTCATTAAACTACATAGTCCACAAACCATCATCCATCAAACAATCAAATTATCAGACTACTTGTTCACAAACCACAAACCATCATCCACAACATCACAACATGACACCTTCATCCACTTTGTCCACAATCAGCCATCAAAGTCAAATCATCAGACTACAAACCAAAACATCCAATTTAAACAAGTACTAAACACCAGCCAAACAACCTGTCAAGAAGGAGGATTTCTAAGGATGAGTGCTGCCATCCGTGCTCGATAGCCATTGACTGAACAAGTATTTAGGCTCGTCCGATAGTCTTGAGTATCGACACCGTAACATTCCATTTCCATGCAAACATGAACTCCACAATCCTTCGGCCCGGTCTGCTTCCTCAGGTATCCTAAGCGAAAACTCTTGGTTTCATGAATGGCAAATTCAGTTTTCACACTCACATATCCTGCGAGGAACTTAGCCTACCAAAAAAAAAGAAAAAACAACACAACAAAAGACATGACTACTTTTTCGAAAGAAAATAAATAATAACTACAAAACAAAGTTTAATATGTCAATAACACTTACCAAAAGTCTCCCATCTCCTCGGTACTTCGAATTATCCATCAAGTTATGATACACAAAAGTTTGTTCGTCAACGTTGAAAACAACCAGGAAGAAGTTAAAACCGGAGTGCACCGGAAAAAACACATACTTCACCCCATTCAAGGACCTGATCAACTCATCGAGTATGACAACAGTACTTCTGGTCATCTTAGAAGTACAATCATCGTAATCTTCACGAAACCAAACTTTTTTGTTCTTCTTCATTTCTTTAACCGCACGCAACACATCAGTCTACAAATTAAATATTTTCTTAGCACTTTAACAATCTGTAAATTTAATAGAGTATAGTAAAATAAAGTACCTGAATATATGTCGGCAGAAAGCGAACACGAGGATAGCGACCACGCAGGATCTCCATGAAGCAATCAATGAGTTCAGAATTCAGCTCGTTCCCGAACAAAAGATCAATAATTAATTTTCCTCGGATCAGCATACTCTCATTGCTCCACACAATTTTGCTACCAAAATTTGCAATTCTAATTAGTATATTATAAACAGAAATGAAACGATTAAGAAACTGAAATAATTTCTATTACTTCAGTCGATCGCTCGTCAGAAATGATAGAATGGCTGCACGATCCTCTTCCGGAATGGCCTCATGGCCACAAAAGTCTTCTCTCCCTCTAAACTTAATCAAAGAAGACTCATCACAGGTACTCTCCGCACTCTCCTACATTACAAAATAATTAGTTAGTTATATCAAAACAACAAAAACAATAACATAAATTACAGAAATCAAATTGATAGTTTAATTACCACATCATTACTCACGGTAGTGGACTGCAATTCTTTTTTCTTCTTTCGTCTCTTCGGAGCGGATGACGGGGGGGTCATAAAATCGACCGACTTTTCTTTTTTTTATTTCCTCCCCCGCCGCTCCCGCACCCTCTTCACAATAGAGGAGGCCTGTGGCTTCTCCTGCCGACTTGACATACCGACCGAATCCATCACAGCGTCGGTGTGAAGAGGGGCCTGTGGCTTCTCCTGCCGACTTGACATACCGACCGAATCCATCACAGCGTCGACGAGTCGGTCCAAATCATCCTGCTCTTCAATTTGTTTCTCAAAGGGTACCAAGGCCCAGTCTTATGTTTCTTTTTCCTCTTCATCCTCCAGATTCTTCTCTTCCTCTACCTCCTTCTCTTTCTCCTTTTTTTCTTCTTCCTCATAATTGGTCGGGACAAAAAATCCTTCACTAGCAGCAGAAGTTTCTCGTTCATCCTCAGCAGCAGCTGCTTCTGCTTCTGCTTCTGGTTCCTCTTCAGTCACTTTTTCTTCTTCCTTTTTTTCTCTCTCTTTCTCTAACAATTCAATTTTTTTTCTCAATTCTTCATTTTCTTGCACAACCATGGCCAGTATACGGGTCTTCATCGTTCCCTGTACATAAAAGATAAAACATAATATACTAATGTTAAAACATAAATATATTAATGTTGAAACATAAATATTAAAGGCAACCAGACACTCCACAAAGCCACGCTCGGCAACCACTGGCGATATCGAGTACACCTGCAAAGCAAATCACAATGATATCGATTAACCAAAAAAATAAAAAGAAGAAGAAAATATAATACTATAACACTATATAAATTACCTTATGTCTCATCACTTTTTGAAGGGATTTTAAAGACCCTTCGAGTGTAGACGGTAAATGACTCCCCGTCCATCGAAATAGATGGGGAATCGCCTCGAGCGTGGAGCGTTTGCCCAGGGAAGGCACCCGCTCGTACAACCAAGCCTACACAAACATGATTTCAAAATTACACAATCCTACAAATAAATATTGTTGTAATATTATTGTATTAAGAAATTGAAACACATATATACATACCATCAAACCCACAGCACAACCATCGAAATACGAGCGGTCTCTGGAATCGGTATGACGCACCAGCTCAGCAACAAGGAATTTGTGAGTAGCATCTCCCCTCTCCCCATGCATACTCACAAATCCTACTCACATCCTCTAGGTAAGGATAAACAAACCTAAGGATAGAGTAACTAGAACAGGGAAACAATATACAACTAAAAACAAACAGACTGTACATCCTGATGAAGTCGTCAACACGACCTTCATCCACAGAACGACACCAGAAGGCGGGTTGGAAGCCGATGACAACCGAGGGAGGCCGAAGCCGCATAAGCTGCTAAGTAGTCTGCAGCAAAGTTCGCCGATGTGGGAAATCTTCAACTGCCAGTCTCGACTGAGAAGCTTTCGTATCTCTATTATCAAACCAGAATGGACCCCTTCTATATCCTCAGTATTATTAGGGAATCCCACGATTTTGGAATTGTCGACTTCAGCCTCTACTCGAAGATACCTCAAGCTCCATGCTAAGTTAAGACCCTGAAATAATCCCCATAACTCTGCTCCAGTTATAGAGTCTATAACAGTCTCCAATGTTCATCAAGAAGCCACCGAGCCATATGCCATAGGAGTCACGAAGCAACCCTCCCGAAAAGGCCGTACCTGAGGATCTATTCTGGGCTTCATCTGAGTTTAACTTTATCCATGAATTCGGCGGCAGTTCCCATCGGACAAGACGCTGGACACGAGCAGTTCCTATACTATCAATCTTCTTTAACCCTCCGGCAAAGTGCAATACACTATTGGCGAAAGATCTGATGTTATTCAATTTCCCAAAAGCATCCATCCCTCGGATTTGAAAGAAATGTTTCGCCAGAGCCATAATTTCCACATAGTTACACGAAAGTACACTCCCAGGTATCAACGTCCACGGGGGTGTAAGCCGGTTTAACAAGTTTGACGTAAGTCAGACCTGCAACTCTAGCCCAAAGAAAGTCGGTTGTGCATCTGCCAGAACCAGGCGGAGCCAGACCTGGGTAGCATCCAGGAAGTCCCAGAGGACATGCAAGAGGGTTTCTTCTCTAGACCGGCATTTATGACAGCACACCATCAAGGATAAGTGCATTTGCCCTCTTTCAACATTCGTCATAGGCGACCCTTAAAAACAAGCCAAATGAAGTTTCGAATGTTTGAAAAGTGATGTGTCCAATATAAATTTCTTTGAAATAAATCTTTTGTAGGAATTACTTTTTTAAAAGTTTTTATTATTTACACCGAACATCTTTTTATTTTCTTTTATTTAGAAAACAGACTTTTATATTCAAAAGTCTATTTGAGCTTCCAAACATTTCCGGACTTTGTGAAATTGCAAATGAAAACGTGAAGACTATTTAAAAAAATTAAACAAATCCAAATTAAATACACAAAGACTCATAAAATCTCAAAATCTTTAAACCGGAACGATAAACGGCTCAAGTTTAATCAATGGCTAAATAAATCAATGTACCATCACTTGCAACTTTTTAGAAAGACAGACAAATAAATAAGTTCCAAATTTGTAATGATTCCGTCTTTAGTGCTTATAAACATTGTTTTGTATTCAAGTTGTATAATCAGAAAATGAAAATACATAAAGTTACACATATATCACCAAAGTTAAAAACTATAATTCCAATCAGGTCTAAGGTAAACTGATGGCTTGCATATTGTTGTATACTGTATTTGACTAAAGAAAAGAATCTGTTGATGCTGAGAATCACAAGTTTGTATAAGAGAAGTCTGTCCTATGGAATTTGTGCAATTTCGATCAGTATCTTATGCAGCGATTGAGGCTTTGAGAAGAAAGGGCAATGGTCGCTGCCTTTGATGTTGAAGACTCGTTGAGGTGGG
This sequence comes from Striga asiatica, assembly GCA_008636005.1. Taxonomy (NCBI): domain Eukaryota; kingdom Viridiplantae; phylum Streptophyta; class Magnoliopsida; order Lamiales; family Orobanchaceae; genus Striga; species Striga asiatica. The sequence continues at coordinate 2,901,835 of BKCP01004849.1, forward strand.
TTTTCCCGGACGAGCCTCTCTTGGACCTCCGGCAAAAGGGCATTATCGTCCAGCGTTTGGATGTAATAACGGTGCCCGGATCCGTATTTTTTTGCTGATAAAGACATTTTCTCCATTATTGGGCCAAGTGGAATGGGCTTCATTGACACCATTGCTAGAGCAATATCCTGAGACGAGCCACCTTACAATCAACCTCATGATATTTATTCGAAACTCAAGTTACACTTCAGAGTCTTGATTAATGCAACTCGAAGGTGGATAGGACTTGTGTTGATCAAAATCGACGAGCGATTGTTTTTTTTCATTTTACGTTTATCTCTGTCATAAACTCAACTAAAATGTTGACTGAAC
>BKCP01004849.1:2902216-2936739 GCA_008636005.1 Striga asiatica
CACATAATGAGATGTAAACTGCACCTTTGCAGGGGACTGATTGAAATATAAACCACGCATGATGTTCTTCTCAAACATGAGCCCCGTTGGAGGATTGTCTTTTCCATTGCCATAAATTAGAGACTTCGATTGGGCCGAGAAAAGTTGTTCGTAGCCAAGCTGCAAGAAGCAATTTTGAGAAGGCATTTAACAATACAGGGAAAAAAAAACAAGAAAAGAAAATCACAGGATGAGCTAAGCTAATTTTTAGGGGGTTAAACTGTGAACTGGTTTAAAACACCTGTCGATAAATTCCGAGTCAGAGATAAAATCAGGAGTGAACAATTTTTGGATTTCTTTTTTCACACAGAGGAAACAAATTGAGAGTGCAAAGTCAACATTTATTAGAAGTTAGATTAAACAAAACCTCTTTTTGAGCAAAAACATCCAAAGACCTCTCCCCATCAGCTATCATAGTAGCACAAAGGTAAACAGCTTTCAAGATCTTCTCAGGCAGATGCTCTAATGCATAAGAAATGCAAGCACCTCCACTACTATGACCCACCAATATTACCTACACACACCATACAAATGGCCCTATCAAGAAAAAGAAAACGAAACAAGAGTACAGCCAGACAGACAACTTTTGATTATAGTATTTCCTTTACCTGTTCATCGATCGGTAAATTTTGAAGAAAATCGATCAAAGGTTTTGCATAGTCTGCAAGAGTAGCTACATTGTTTGAATGTGTGGTATCAATACCAGAGGCAGCAAGATCCAAAGCAATTGGGACTAATCCAGATTCCTCAAGTAGTGCAATAATTTTATACCAACACCAAGCCCCAAATCCTCCTCCATGAACCAATACAAATTTCTTTGTCTTGATATTCTCCAAATTTTCCAACTATAAAGGATATACACTTAAAACAATGAGTAAAAACTGATAATAGCATTACTGCATAAAATGTAAAGACCGAAGAAAAGGGACCCGGGAATGTGGGAAACATCAAATACAGAATTATATAGTTCCTATATAATCAAGAACTGTTATCAACAGAACAAGACAAAGGTCCATGTATAAAGAGTTAGTGTCGCCCCCACAAGAAAACCATACAAAATTCACAATAATCAAAACTATTATATGGGTCAAGTAACATCAAAGTAACTAAACAATTTTTCAGAAAATGACTGCACAAGTCTTTCACTGAAAAAAAGGTCCACACTTTACTTTCTTTCCCGTGGGGCCTTGAAAATCCGTACACCAACTCCCCTTCAAACCCTCATCATTACCCCTAACACACACGGTCCCAAAAGTTATATACAGTGATTCTCATTCCAAACCAATAAAAAAACAATAAACAGCACAAAAAACACAAAAAAATTCAACCTTTTTGGAGTTGGCATTAGAAAGCGGGTCAGACAAATCAGTTGGGCGGCGGCGAGAGCTCGTGGACCCGACGCGCCTCGACATCGAACCATTGTTCTTACTATCAAATCTTTGAGAAAGCTGACTATGCTCCTTAATCGCCATAGCCAGAGCTTGCCTGTGGAGTACCTCTTCCTCGGTTAAACCCTTTCTCTTTGACATCGACCCTCTTTTACTCTTTAATCCAACCACACCATTCTTGCCGTCTTTCTTGCTCATACACATTATATTCCCCATTCTTGGAGATATTTTAAGAAAAATTTATAAAAGACTGGATTTTGAACAGAGCCCTGATAATAATTTTGCTGTCTTTGCAGAAAGTCACCAAAATTGGTTGGGGTTGGAGAAGAAAAATGGAAGAGAATTGGTTTTTGTAGGTAGTGCTGCTGGTGAGTGGATTTTTAATATCCCAATATTATTGGGGTTATTAATATAATATTATGTTGCCTATTAAATGTAGAGGAAAATTAAGACAAATTTAGATCGTGTGAGAAACAAACGAGAGAAAAACCAGATAAAAGCAGTTAAAAATGCAATCTTATTCAGCAAAATATTTTTCCTTTTTCTCTGTTATTGTTTTTTTTTTATATATATATATTTTTATTTCTTCTTTGGCTAGTTTTCAGGGCTTTATGGGTGTTACAAATGGCAGTCAGCAAATATGATACCTACCTAGATCCATTGGTCCTAGTCTCATAGTCATAGACAATGGAATTATGGAAATCTGCATTAACTCTGGTGAATGCGTAGTCTTATTACAAAATTGAATATTTATGTATGTTTATATTATCTCAATTAATATATTCTATATTTAAATTTATACATTAAAATACAATGTACATAAAAATATATTGAATTACAGTTACCTTTTTAACAAGAATTTTTTTGTTTTGGACTTGGTCTGTTAGTCAAACTCAAAAGAGATCAATTATTTGGGGGTGTGGACTAGGCTACAAGCTACTGCCTGCAAAATGCCATTGCCTCTGCTTAAGAAGTTGACAGATGGTTCGTAAAAGTAGAAGTAATAGGAGGAAAACAAGAATGAATGTGAGGAAAAGAAAGTTCTTTCTATAGAGCCAACAATTGCTCTACAGCGGAGCCAAACCAACTTTATGTACAATACAAGTATGAAGTATGAATTAAAAGTATATTTTTTAACTAATTAAAGAATATGATATTTTTTACTTTACTCCATAGATAAATTGACATAGAATTTCAAAATCAGATTACAATAACCAGTAATGTTATTATCTAGTTTTTAGTTTCCATTTGAACATTGGACCCCAAGGACTAAAAATTTGATTGATTTGGTTCATTCTTGAGTAATGCAAAATCAACTGGGTATTTGAAAAATATTATATAAGCTTCAACCGAAGCAAGGAAAAGTTACAGCTTTTGCAATGGGCTTCATGAAAATTATGCATAATTTTGTATTAGGTTTATAATTAGTTCAGTCCANTCATCAACTAACAATAAGATAGTCACAGAAAATGATGTAGTCTTTTGCATCAGCTTCCCACAGACACAAATTTCAACTATGATATGTCACAGTATTCCCCTTTTTTCCCTTCTTTCTACTCTGTCAATTTTCAACTATGATATAAAATATGTACAGTTTTAGTGCAGTTGGGTCACTAGTTTGATGAGTAAAGCAAAGTCAATGAAAAATTTGAAAATCCTTATCCTTCAAGTTCCTTCAAGTGTAGGCATAAGTTGAAAATGCTACACTTTCATGTCCTTTCAAGCCAAGCATTGTGCTTTTCCCACAAATCCATTGTATTTTGCACTAAAATCCATACTTATATATCTGTTTCACCTGATTTAATGCAAATCAAGTCATCTAGCCTACCTAGTTAAAAACCACAAGAACAACAATACCAACCATATATCCTTAACAAAAGAATCATGAACAAGCTAATAATATTTCTGGTTTTGCTTTCGGTTCCTCTTCGAAGCGCGGAAAAAGATTTACCCGAAAAATACGACATTTTAAACGAGCTCGAGAGTTGGGAAATGGATTATGATGAAGAAGATGAGTTTGATCTCTTTGAGTGGCCGTCTTTGCAAAGTTCGCGCTCGAGCAAGAATGTTGTAAATGTGGAAGCATTTGGTGCTGTTGGTGACGGTGTGTCTGATGATACTCAGGTGAATTGAAAAATCAATGTTTTATGTTTACTTGTGCTTATGAGACAAAAAGGGGCATAGTAATTAATTTACATATTCTTTTCAACATCTTTGTATGTTAAATTGATGGACAGGCTTTTAAGAATGCATGGAATGAAGCTTGCAGCACAGCAAGATCGGTTCTTTTGGTGCCCAGCGGGCGCAGTTATCTAGTAAAGGCAACGAGATTTAACGGGCCATGTGTCGACAGGTTAGTGGTCCAGGTAAGAAAAACAACAAAAAGCAAAAAGAAAGGAAAATTTGATCAACAGGCTCCTCTTTTTCTTTTTTCTTTTTTTTTTTCTCTCAGTATATTTTGTTCTTGAGGGGTGACCATTAGTTAATGCCATTCGTGACGTGTGTACAGATTGAAGGGACTATCGTGGCGCCAAGTAAGCCGAAAAATTGGGATCTCAATAGCCCGCGAACTTGGATTGTCTTCAATAATTTGACCAATGTTGTAATCCAAGGGCATGGTGTTATTAATGGCATGGGGGGTGAATGGTGGGAAAATTCTTGCAAAAAAAACAAGGCCAATGTAAAAAAAATATATATATATCTTAGCACATTCATATATGTGTTTGTTGTCATATTTTCAAGACAGAAATTAGTTCTCCTATACTAACCATTATTGTTTTCTCTTTTTCCCTTTTTTTTCTCGGCCTTTTTCCTGTCCGGCGTCAGCCATGCCAAGATGCACCAGCGGTGAGGTTCTTTTCTCTCTATTAACTTTATTAAAAGATGACTTGATAATTATCTAATTAATTTCTCCAATGTGGTTTGCAGGCCTTAACCATAGAGTCGAGCTCTGTTGTAAGAGTTAAAGGCTTGCAAATCGAAAACGGGCAGCAGATGAACTTTATAATCGCGCGTAGTAATTTAGTTCGTGTGTTTGGCTTGAAAGTTACTGCTCCTGGGGACAGTCCCAACACCGACGGCATTCATATCACCGGCTCAACCAATGTAGTTCTCCAGAACTGCAAAATCGGGACAGGTTAAAAAGAAGAATAAAAATTTTAAAAAAAAAAGTTGTTACAGAACAGAATTTGTAACTAGTTGACATTTACCATTTTTTTTAGGCGACGATTGTGTCTCAATTGTCAGCGGCACCTCCAATGTGAGATTGAAGAATATACAGTGTGGACCGGGACATGGGATCAGGTAAAAACGGATACATAACTAACGAATGTTTGGTCTTAACAAATAAATTGCACGGCTCAGAATATATTCGATATATGTGCACGTGCAGCATTGGTAGCCTGGGGAAGAACAACTCGACAGGCACAGTCGAAAATGTTGTAGTGGACAGAGCAGTTATAAATGGTGCATCCAATGGTGTTAGGATCAAGACTTGGCAGGTAAATTAATAACAACCTTTCTTCATTTACAACCTTTCTTCATTTATGGTGAAAAACCAAAAGGAAAAAAATTTCATAACATTATTAGTATTGCATTTGCATTTTGGCAGGGAGGATCGGGATACGTGACAGCTGTACGCTTTCAAAACATTGTAATGGAAGATGTCGCGAACCCAATCATCATCGATCAATTCTATTGTGATTCACCAACTTCTTGTAAACCTCAGGTAAAAAAAGATTGTGAAAAGAAAAGGTCAAAACAGAACAAACTCAAGTCATCTGATGATAAAATTTAAGGCATTTTTTTCTTCTTTGTGAATAAATAGGATTCAGCTGTGGCAATAAGCCAGATAATGTACCTTAACATAACGGGGACTTCAAAAACCAAAAATGCGATGAAGTTTGCATGTAGCGACACAGTCCCATGCAAAGACATCATCCTTAAAGACATCAACTTGCAGGGGAATAATGATGATGTCACGTCTGTCGTCACCTATTGCCGCTCGGCTGCCGGCATTATCAAAGGGGACATTAACCCCGACGCGCAATGTCTCCTCTCGACTTCCAATGAGGATCAGAAGGTGGAGGATGATGATGTCATCATTCACACCGAGCTATGATAAAACGAGCCGCTCAATTATGTATATATTATATTGATTATATGTACGTGAGCAGAAATCGAACGCCGCCCAAGGAGAACCATGTCATCATCTGCTCAGAAGATATTAATTATACTATATAAACTTAACGTTCATTTCTTCGTCGTNTCTTGTAATGTTTTTCATTGTAAGAGTTGAAACTATAATCAGTTTGATGGTAATTATAATAAGAAACAAAACAAAAAAAAAAAATCTGCTTGATAGTAAAACTTTTTTGCTTCTACTCTTCGAACAACCGATCATGGATGATTCTAGTTACATTCTTCTCCATTATGATCGATGCCGGACGTACTTAAAAAGTGTTTGGTGTTCGAATTACAGTAGGATTTTTAAAATCTTAAAAAGTGTTTAGAAATGCAACGGTCATGTGAAGTTGGTTTGGCTCCTAGAGAGAGAGAAAGGTAGATAGCTCCTATAGCTAGCCACATGTGGTATTCTTGAAGGAAATAGTGTTTTGCTTGAGGTCGACCCCCACCAAAAAGTCGGCCTGTGCCAGGTTGCCGTGACATGTGAATAATAGTTTGGAATATTTTATCTACGTTCTGGTCAGTCAGGCGTGATAATTAATGGAAGATTTGTCATGGACATTTTATTACCACTGATAAAGTGCACGTGCATCGCATGTGGTGGTGAATGTTTTTTGCCGACTTAAATTTAGTAAAGTTAATTAATTAATTTATTAAACATATCATTGCAAGAACAAAGTAAAATATAGAACAAATAAGCTTCTAATGTTTTTTTAGATAACATAATGATGTCGTAATATAAAAATAATAAAATGACATATTACAACTCCAACAAAAATTCAGTCCCTAATGGGGAAAAACACAGTAAATAAGTAAATGAAAAGAAAAGAGTGATTTTACATGGTTTTGACGTTTTTATAAAAAACATTCATAGTTGTTGGAGCCCAGAACATCATTAGCATTGTAAGATTCTCCTTAACTCATTTAGCAAAACGTCTACTTTATTCGAACACTTATAAATATTTTGGCCAAACATATAGTCAAATTTCATTATTGTATGATCTTTATAAGCAGTGACGAATCTAAAAATTTTACTCAGAGGGACCCGATTTTAAATGTTAACGAGCTTGTAGTTTAAGTTGAAACGCTCATTTCATATAAAAATGATGTATTTACTATAAAAATTAATATTGATTTCTGTACCGTCATGGTTTTAAAAACTTAAAATCCATATCACCCTCAAACTTAAAAAAAAAAAAAAAAAAAAAAGTAAAAAATCAACATTCAAAAATATAAAAATCCAACTAAATATTGGATTTTATAAATCACTAAATCGATTTACAATAAAAAAAAATAAAAAAAGTAAAGCATTATAAATATTTCAAAAACTTATGTAATGTAAAATATAAAGATTTTGTTAGTACATTTCAATAAATAAATAATAGTATAAATTAAAATTTAAAAAGCACAAAAAATAAATTTTTGTTATTAATATATTGCAAATATTTTTTACATTTTTATACATATTTTATAATATTTTCTTTATAATATATATATATATATTGATCTTTTTAAAAAAAGATCAGGGGGGCTGGGCCTCATACAACTCCGCCTCTGTTTATAAGGTATTTCTATTAACAGTTCATGAATATCTTTGTAAAATAACTAATCGTATCATCAGTGTATAAACTACTTTATTACTATGTCCATATAGACAAACTGGTACATATCCCAAGAATACATTGCCCCACTGGGGTGGGAATGAATTTCATCTCCAAATAAAAGTTGACTTCGCAAAATCTTAGTTACATGTACTTCTCCTTAGACTATAAATTACTTTTGAAATAATCGTATTACATGAAAGTACGTACTGCAAAGTAATTGCACATATGTTCGAGTAAAATACACAATGAGATTGTAAATATTCCTATAGAAAATGAACAATTTCATTTAAACATTCAAAAATGTTTTGATCAAGCTTCGACATTATTTTTTCAATGTTATCTATTTAGAAGACAACGAACTATATAATCTATTATTTGCAAATCATTAACCATCTTGATTTAGCATGTGCCATGTAGGAATAGATAATTATAATTAATAAAGTCACCTCACATGACACATCATATTGTGGCATGACTTATGTGCATCGCATGTGGTGGTGAATGTTTTTTGTCGAATTAAATTTAGTAAAATAAATTAATTAATTTATTAAATATATCGTTGCAGGAACGAAGTAAAATATAGGACAAATGAGCTTCTAATGTTTTTTTTTAGATAACATAATGATGTCTCAATATAAAAATAATGAAATGACATATTACAACCCCAACAAAAATTCAGTGCCTCATGGAAAAATAATAAAAGTTGACTTTCCAAAAAGTTGTTCTCACGTGCTCATGGGAAGTCAACTTTTTGAAATTCATTCCCACGGGCGGAGTTGTATGAGGCCCAGGGGAGCCCGTGAGAATGAATTTTATCTCCAAAATCCTAGTTATATGTACTTCTCCTTAGACTATAAATTACTTTTTGAAATCATCGTATTACATAAAAGTACGTACTGCAAAGTAATTGCGTATATGTTCGAGTAAAATACACAATGAGATTGTAAATATTCCTATAGAAAATGGACAATTTCATTCAAACATTCAAAAATATTTTGATCAAGCTTCAACTTTTTTTGTCAATGTTATCTATTTAGAAGACAAACGAACTATATAATCTATTATTTACAAATCATTAACTATCTTGATTTTTTGCAATGATTTTAGCGTTGTTAATCACAATATCTTTCGCAATCTTTCGATTTGCAGTACTTATGTACCTAATAACATTTTAATGCTTTTATTGTCCAATTTTGTTGCATCATACATAATGCTTCGAAAATTTAAAACAAAACAATGAGACAATATTAAGAAGCATATCATTTGTTAATATTGAGAAGAGAAGGGAAAAATTGGAGATTTCGTCCTGTAAGTGGCACCCATTTGAGGTTTGGTCCTCCATGATACCCACTTTTGGATCACGTCCCGCAAGTACAAAAAAAAAACTTAAAACTTCGACCTGACACCGGCTAAAGCAGGTAATTTTTACCAGCTTGCTAAGATGGAATTTGTTTTCTTTTTTTTTCACGCGACACGTCTATCAAAGGCACGAATTGTTGCCTTAAATTGTAGGAAAATTTGCCAGACAGAAGCCCTAATATCTCTCAATCGGAAAAAAATTCCAGAAGATGCCCTAAATTGCTGAAAGTTGTCAAATTCTTGCAAAATTTGGGAGTCACCAATTCACCATGTCCTCGCCAGTCAGTAGCCCCAAGCTCTCTCTGTTTTGTCACTGTGGGAAGAAAGCGAAGCTGTGGACCTCGTGGACTCAAGCCAACCCAGGTAGGCGATTCAATGGGTGGGAAGATTGGGAGGTACTATTGTTTCTTAATTGGGTCGTGTACTCAAGCTACTCAAGCTCTCTCCGTTCTGCCATGTATTTTCTTCTTCTTTCAAAATTCACAAACATTATTTATAAGTGAAACACAATTGTTGCCCTTATTCAGATTGGAGGCTGTGGTTTCTTTCAAAATTCACAAACATTATTTATAAGTGGAACACAATTTATTTTGCACTACTATTAAGAAAATATTCTTTTGGCCCAAAATTTTAAAGTGAGTTGATGATTTTGGAGATCATACAAAAATATTGCAAAATTGGTGAATCAAGCAGCTAGTGTCAGAGATTCATTCATGAATTATTTTTTTTATTAATGACGTCAGATGCATATATATTTTAAAATGTGAACCCTTTTACTATCTACATCTGTCCTTGGACCGTTTTGTCTCATATATTTTTTTGTTTAAAAAAAATAACGGCCGGCCGGCAATCTGGCCGGACCGCCATCGACCGGCCGGAGATTGCGGCCGCGTTTGACGGGATCTGTCAATTCGGCCGGCCAGTCCGGTGGTCGGTCGGCCTAATCAGTCGACCGCCACTGTGTGCAGTCGCAATCGCCGGCCGGTCGTGTCTTTTTATTAATCAAATTTTTATTTAAGTTATATTAGAATTTAAAAATTTGTATGTTATAAATTAGAATAGATTATTATATTAGAAATTATAAGTTATTATGTTATAAATTAGAATTGATTATCTTATAAAATTTATTATTGTTATGTTATAAATTAGAATTGATTATCTTGTAGAATTTATTATTATTATGTTAGAATTTAGAAATTATTACGTTGTAAATTAGAATTTACTATCTTGTAGAATTTATTATTATTATGTTAGAACTTAGAAATTATTATAATATAAATTAGAATTGATTATCTTTTAGAATTTATTATTATGTTAGAATGTAGAAATTATTAAGTTATAAATTAGAATTGATTATCTTGTAGAATTATTATTATGTTAGAACTTAGAAATTATTACGTTTTAACGTGATCTCAGATAAGAAAAAGCTCTGGATCCCCTTTTCGGTGATTCTCAAATCGTCACCTTCAGAGACCGACCTTCCTTCAATTAGTGGGTGTGCCTTCCTCAGTCGGGAGTCATATCGGTGGCCGACTCCAGTCGGAGCGACCTTTCTTTTGGTCATGCATTGATATCGTCGTTGCGGGGCGAGAGGTGGAGGGCTGTCAGGTGGTCTCGCCGGGTTAGGGCACCGTTTTTGGAGGTGGTGTCTTCGGCCTCTAAGCGACGTCAGGGTGGTGTTGTTGTGCTGGCCAGGGGAGGTTGTGGCTCCGGCTACCTGTTTGGTGGTTGGGGTGGTGGTTTGACGAGTTTTTCCCTCCAGACCTATTATCCCTTGGTGTTGGGGTTAAGAGGATGGTTGTGTCTCCGATCTCGACAGTGGTATTTTCCAAGGTTGGGGAGGCAGCGGCTTGGGAAAGGGGGGTTCCACCGGCTATGGGCCGTCGTTGTCCGTCTGAGCTCGGAGTTGTGTTTTTGGGGTAGGGTCCAGTAGGCATTAGGCAGTTTCTAGAATGTCTTCTCGGAATGTGGTTCAGTCAGGTTATAGGTGGTCGGCTGTGGGGTCATCGGCGTGCTTCTTGGTGTTTCCGACTGAGGAAGGGCTAATCTTGTTGTAGTTTATTAGGTTTGCTTGTGTTTGTTTTTTGGGTTGGGTTTTTTTGTTTTTGTTTTTTCTCCAGTTGGGACGTGTGTATTTTTCTGGTGTGATCGGTAATTCTCCTCTTTTTGAGCGTTGTAGTTTTCTTTGTTGTGTTGTGGGTGTGTTTTCTAGCGTTGCTAGCTCTAGGCAATCATCGAATCTGTCCTCACAGTTTCTTCGACTTTTAGCTGTTTCATTCAGCTATTGGTTGTTTTTTTGTTTGCACAGTTGAGCGTTTATATANGTGAGGCCGTGGAGAAATTTGGGATGTTGAGTGAACCACATCCGAATCCTTATGCTCTTGCGTGGATACAACATAACAATGTTGTCTCTGGTCACCTTCACGTGTTGGTTTTCTTTTCTATCAGATCCACATATAAGGATACGGTGTGGTGTAACGTAGTGCTTATGGATGCTTGACACCTCTTATTAGGGCGTCCTTGGCAGTTTGATCAAGCCGTGTTGCACGATGGACTCCTTAACACATATGGATTTTTATTTGAGGGCGTTCGTTTTGACTTACATCCATCGGCCCCCCATTTGGTTCCATTGTCACCGCTTTCGATGGCCTTATTCATTTCTCGCGCCGATCTGAGGGGAGAGTTGTTCGGATCGTTGGACGATCAATCGGTGGTATTTAACATGGACGATTTTGTGTGGGTTATTTCCATGCCGGACCAAAGGATCGATCCCTATGAGATCATTGACCGAATACCTTAGGATATCTACCGTCTTTGCTTGTCCTCTCATTTGCGTTCGTCGGATGTTTTTCACGCGACACATTTGGCCCCTTTGCATGGCGACGATTTCGATGGAGACGAGACCGGTTTGGATTCGCGGCCGAATATCCTTCTCATCCGGGGGAGGATATGGAGACCAGACCGCGATTATGTTTCTAGATAAATATGATTGACTTCGTACTTAGATTATTTATTTCTTTTTATTATTGATTTTTTTTTATTATTATTTCCTTACTTTATATTGCTAGCTTGGTAAGTAAATAAATATTTGGTCTAGCTTGTTAGGAATCTATATGTTTATCTGGTATCCCTCATAGTCGATCGGTCAATTTGGAAAATAAGAATTTGATCGTGTTTAAGTATTGAGATTTTTATCTGTTTTCTCTAAGAGAAGCTTATTATTCCTTGCATTATTGTTCCATAGAGCTAAGGTCAAAAGGCTATTATTTTCTATTACATTATATTATTAATTAGTGATTATTTATATTATTTAGTGATCCTGCGACTCCATGTATGAATAGAGTCGTCAAAGGGGTGAGTATTCTCTCAATTCTAGTAAAATGAAATCGTATGAAGTATGAGTTGGTAATGAGAATGGATGAATTTAATATGGATGTCTTGAAAACTAAGTAATTTTTGCTCCTTTTGTCACCTCTTTGTGAATCGTATATAAGTAAAGAAATCTTCTTCTCCTTTATACATAATTTTCGAATGTGTTGTGCCTAAGTGGCAGACTCTCACGCTTCGTAATCTTATGTGGTATTTTTTCATGGTTTGTCATTTGACTTGGATGGATTTTATATTATTCTCTATTCTAGATATGGTTTATAAGGTATAAATTTTTTTCTCCAATCTTTACTTTTTCTTCATCCATAAAACTATAAATATATTTATATTTATTATCAATTTTTAATTAAAATATATTAAATTAATCATGCCTTGATGATATTCGATTTGACATTCCCCTATATATAAATCCTGAATATGCTGAGCCTAAGGCAGGCTCGCACGCTTCGGGATCCTATGTGCCAAATTTTATTTATTTGGCTTGGATGAATTTTATTTTATTTCCAATCCAAAAGTAACTAGGGTTGGAATATCCATAAATATATTAGATATTTATGGTCCTTATTAAGAGAATTGATTATGTTTTATTATTATTTTCTATTATAGATGTGGTTTATAAGGCATAGTTTTTTTTTTCTCAATCTTTCTTTTTTTCTCATATTTCTTTTAATATGATAAAAAAAATTTACTAACTTAAATTATAAATATATTTAAAAGTGAATAATTTTTAATATATAATTTATCAAATTAATCATGTCTTGATGAGCTTCGATTATACATATATATTAAACATAAAAAAATAATTTTATTTATCTTTATAATTAAAATTAAATGACATGTTAATATTAAATTGAAAAAATAAAATTATTTAAACTAACTTAACTACAAAATAGTTATGTGACATAAAAAATTATAATACAAGAAATCATTATTTACCATAATAACTTTTAAATTCTAACATAATAATAATAAATTATATAAGATAATCATTTATAATTTACAACATAATAATTTCTATGTTCTAACATAATAATAATAAATTATATAAGATAATCAATTCTAATTTATAACATAATAATTCCTGAGTTCTAACATAATTGTAATAAATTCTATAAGATAATCAATTCTAATTTACAACGTAATAATTTTTGAGTTCTAACACAATTTTAAATAAAAATTTGATAAAATTGAAAACACGGCCAGCCGGGAATACTGGCCGGCTGGCGATTGCGGCCGCACACAGTGGCGGTCGACCGATTAGGCCAGTCGACCACCGGACTGGCCAGCCGAATCGACTGACCCAGTCGAACGCGGCCGCAATCGCTGGCCAGCCATATTTTTTCTTAAACAAAAAAAAAAGTACCTAGGACAAAATGGTCCAAGGAAAGACGATAGATGGTAAAAGAGAGCGGTGTTTAGCAATTCATATTTTAAAATATATATGCATCTGACATCATTAATAAAAAAAAAAAATAACGAATGAATCTCAGACACTAGTTGCTTGATTCATCATTTTTGCACTATTTTGGTATGATCTCCAAAATCATCAACTCACTTTAAATTTTGGGCCAAAAGAATATTTTCTTAATATTTCTTATCATTTCTAGACATCGTGTATGTTTTGATTTTATTTGAATTTTTTGATTTTGTATAGTTAATTTTGAAAAAGATGGTATGGTTTTAGTTGTTAGTGGAGTTTTGAGTTTATATTAATAAATATTTAAAATAAGATAGTTAAAGTTAATTTGATGTAAAAATATATAGGAGAGTGATGATGTGAAATGATGGTGTTGATGTCGAAAATCGGACGATTAACTATTAAATAAGAGTCGAATTTCTTGTAGGAAAATGAAGACAAGATCATTAAAAATGTGTGTTTCCCTTTTTATTTCATGAGAGGATTTCTTCCTCTTTTTTGTTGTTTGGAGGAGAAAGTCAAGAGAAGCCCCCTCTCTCTCTCTCTTCATTCTCACATATTTATACATGCATTTTTTCCTTTACAAGTGGGTAATAGAAAAACAAAGATTTACATTATTATTTAATGGGAAATAATCATCGTGGGACCCGCTTATGACTTGTGACGGTTTCAAGTGACGTCAGTCTTCCCGAAAATTGTCGTGTCGAGCGTGGCGGTTTATTGATGATATGCGGACCATCCGATTACTTTGAACTCTGTCCGGTTCGGCAGCGGGCGGACTCGACATCGAGGGATCCGATTGGCTTTCGGGTGATTAGTCTTGAGAACCTGTCTATATATTTATTTTATATATATTTTCGGCTCCTTGGTTGTCGGCCGTATTTTATTATTTTATTTATTATGTAATTAATCGGAGCCAAATTGGGTATCAACAGATGGATAATTAAAATTATGTGAGTGGATGGAAAGTGAATTAAAGTCATGTAATGTGTAAGAATGAATAAGTGATATTATTTAACTATATTGATAATATTAAAAATAGTCGAGTTTGAATTAAAATTGAGTTATTTGAATTAAAAAGATGATTGGTTATAAATGATTGATTTTTTTTTTTTTTATTTTTNTGTTCAAGCATGCACTAAAAAAGGATCAACCTGAATTTTAAAATATATATGCATCTGACATCGTTGCTGAGAACATTAATGAATAAATCATGAATGAATCTCTATCACTAGCGGCTTGATTCACCACTTTTCGTAGTATTTCGGTATCGATCTCCAAAATTATCAACTCACTTTGAAATTTTGGGCCAAAAAAATATTTTCTTAATATTTCTTATCATTTTTAGACGGCATAAATCTCTAATGGATCAACGTAAATTTTAAAATATATATATATGCATCTGACATCATTGTTGAGATCATTAATAAAAAATAATAAATGAATCTGTAAAAGCGTGTTTGAATACAAATAAATTCACTCAAAATGAGTTTCATTGATTAATTAGGGTTAATTTTGAAAAATGTTCTATGATTAGTTGTTAGTGAGATTTTTATTTTATATAAAAATAATATTTAAAATAAAATAATTAAGGTTGATTTGATGTAAAGGTAGGAGAGAGAAAGTGTGAAGTGATGGTTACTTAAAATTATGTGAGAAGATGAATAGTAAATTAAAGTTGATGTGATGTGTAAGATTGATTGATAGATATTGTTTAATTATATTAATAATATTGAGGATAGTGGAATTGAACTAAATTGAGTTAGATTTTGAGTATGAATTGAATTTTTTCATATACAAATACATCCTGACACTAGCTACTTGATTTACCAAGTTTGCACTATTTCGATCTCCAAAATCATCAATTCACTTTAAAATTTTGGGCCAAAAGAGTATTTTTTTAATATTTCTTAGATATGACCAAATGGCGGCTTCAGACTGGTTTCGGGTCAAAACTTGGGCCACAAGGCCCTAAACCGGCCGAGAAACATATACAGACCGAATGGACAATTTCGGGCCAATTCATGAACCGTCGGTTCCGGGTCGGCCAAGTTCTTTAAAAAAATAATAATGTTTTTTTTTTAGAAAAAAGGCCGAACGGTCGGTTCTGATTCCAGTTCGGAACCAACCCGACAGTTCTAAAAATTATAAATGTGTGGCCCGGAATAGGCCCGATCAAACCACGGGCGCGTTTCAAGGCCTGTTGACCACAAGCCGGTTCCGAGCCGGCCGGTTCGGCCTGTGGTCGCGTCTCATCCCCATTATATATAATTCTCAAATGTGTTGAGCCTAAGTGGCAGGTTCGCACACTTCGAAATCCTATGTGGCCAAAATTTAATGCTTCGTCATTTAGCTTAAATAGATTTTAATTTACTTCTAATACTAATAATAACCATACTTGCAAATTTCCATAAATAAACTGGATATTTATGACCCTTTTTATAAATTTTTTTCCCGAAACGATAGGCAAATCTATTAATAATAGAAGGGGAACATAGTTCAAATACACGGGCAACACCCGAAATAAAACATGGGAGGACACGCACAAGGTGGCCTAGAACCTCAAACACAAACAAAGAAACAGAAAAAGACAGCTAAACTCTCCACTGCCATAAGACCTAGAGAGTTACACAATCTAACATCAAAAGAGACAGAAAATAATACACAATAGCCTATAACAGATTATCTAATAATAGATGTGTTAGAATATCACTTGTGAGTTATCCCACATCGTTCATACATGGAAAATAGACCCACTTTATAAGTCTAATGGGATACTCCTCCTTCCACCAATTGGTTTTGGGATGGAACCCCATTTAGGCTTCATATGGGCTTTTCCCCTTTTCCCATGGTGCGCTTTATGATAGTAGGCCCGCACCCGTTTTTCCACAATTTCTGTCATGGTATCAGAGCCGGTTTTATGTAGGACCGTGTGATGACGTAACTGTTTTTCCAGTCAGTTGGGCTTGGGCTTTCGAAGGACTCACAAATGAGGGGGCGTGTTAGAATATCACTTGTGAGTTGTCCCACATCGTTCATACATGGAAGATAGACCACCTTATAAGTCTAATGGGCTACTTCTCCTTCTACCAATTGGTTTTGGGATGGAACCTCATTTGGGCTTTATATGAGCTTTTCCCGTTTTCTCATGGTGCACTTCATGATAGTGGGCTCGCACCCGTTTTCTCCCAGTTTCTGTCAAGATGAAAATTCTAACCAATCCCTGTGGGCAGCTTTGACCACCATATGAGTGGGAAGAAGAATGCCATTGAATATCCACAAGTTCCTAACTTTCCAAATCCACCAAAGCATGTATGTTGTTAACTGGATCCTTGCTTCAGCAGTTTTAGAATTTCCAAGAGAGCAAATGTTATTCCACCAGTATCTGAAGGATGTTGCAGGCAGGTGAACTGAATCCCATTGAACTGGAGAGATTTCTCACAGCCTAGAAGCTTTTGGGCAGTGCAGTAAGAGATATTCAACTATTTCTGGAGGCTGGCCACAACTTTGACAAATGACATCTAAGTCTAGCCCTGTTCTTTTAAGTTGATCTTGACTGGCAAAGAGCTTGACAAACATTTCCAAATAAATATTTTCACTTTGCCCTGCACCTTCAGCTTCCAAAATCTTCTATAGGCAACAATGAGTGACCCTTTCTATAATTATTAATTGTGTTTATTATTTCTTATTTTGAATGTGATTTATAAGGCGTGGTTTTTTTTTTTCTCAATCTTTTTCCCCCAATCTTTTTGTTTTAAATTACAATATGCGCTACCAAGTTAAATTAAAAATATATATTAAAGGTTAATTTTTTATATATACTATCAATTTTTTATATATAATATATCAAAGTAATCATCTCTTGATTAGTTTTGATTTGACATTTGTATGGTATATATAAAATAAAGAAATAATTATATTTATCTTTACAAATAAAAACTAAATTATCTACTAATTTTAATTTCATAATATAAATTTATCAATTAAATAAATTTAAATACCAAGTAATTATATGATATAAGTTAAGAAAATATTACAATATAAGATGAGTAAGTCGTATATGTGACTAATGTCATTTTAAATATAAATAATCATATGTTTTTTTCAAAAAATTATTTAAAATTTTTTAAAAAAATATTACTTGTTAAATTTAAGTATAATTTTTATTTAACAAACACGTGTGTAATACGAGTGTTTTGTACTAGACATGTCTATAACAAGATCAATATTGAAAGTCAAATGCATAGTATTATAAATAAATGTTAACTTAATCAAACAAAGTATTTAAATTCATCATATTAATATATTATATATTAATTAGTAACTTGTTTTCAATGTAAAAACTACCATTTTAAGTCGAATTACGTAAAAATTTAGGAATACTGTTACATATTTAAAGATAAATTCAGCACATAATTAAAAATTTAATATAGTAAATAATAATGTAATACCATTACATTAACATAAAATTAGTTATTAGAGAGAGAAAAAAAATAAAAAATAAAAAAGGAACTAAAAAAAACAAGATAGCACTGTCCAAAAAACAAGATGACAATCATTCTTGAATATATCTTCAATGAATTTTAATTTTGGTAATTCGTCATCTTCCTCATATAAAATGATAATCATATGCTTATTATAGATGCTATTCGTAAAAAACAAGAAGTGATAACTCGTATTATCGCCAACAACAACATGATCATTCAAAACCTTCTCCAACAACAAAACCACCAAGCCTCTCATGGAGGTTCTGTTCCTAGACATATTTTTATCAATCGTGATCGAAAAGCTGCTAATCGAAGGTTTTACAATGATTATTTTTCTGATAATCTATTGCATAATATAACGAGACCATGTTTCGTAGAAGATACCGAATGTTTTGCTCGTTGTTCCTTCGAATTATCGATACAGTCAAAGATCGTGATCATTATTTCTTACAACGAGTGGATCGAGCTGGCAGACTTGGATTATCTCCAATACAAAAAATGGTTGTTGTCTTTCGTATGTTGGCATACGGTGTTCCAGCAGATGCTACAGATGAGTATATCAAAATTGGTGAGTCCACTGCAATTCAAAGTATGAAAAGGTTCTGTCGAGCGATAGTTGAGGTATTTAGCGAGCGGTATCTGCATATTCCCACATCTGAATATCTGATGATATTTCTAGACTTCTATATATTGATTAGCAACATAGTTTTCCAAGAATGTTGGGGAGTTTAGATTGCATGCGTTGGAGGTAGAAATTTGCCCAACAATGTGATCCGAAAAATATGTTGGTCGTAGTGGAAAGCCTACAATCATTCTTGAAGTTGTGGAAAATTATGATATATGGAAATGGCATGCTTATTTCAGTTTGTCGGGATCTAACAACGATAACAATGTTATAGAATCATCTCATCTTTTCTTGAATCTAACCCAAGGTATCGCTCCTCCAGATCATTTTATAATTCAAGGAAAAGAAAACAACACGAATTATTATTTCGCTGATAGCAATATCCAAAATCATCAATCATTATGCAAACAATTCATGAGCCACGTGGTCCGAAGAAAAGATATGCAATGAAACAAGAAGCATGCAGAAAAGACATTGAACGTGCATTTGGAGTTCTTCAATCACGTTTTGTCACTGTAGCAGGACCAGTATGTTATTGAAAAAAAAAAAAAAGTGTTACATGATATAATAACCACATGTATAATTTTGCATAACATTGTCAAGGATGAACGTGACTGAAGTCACCAATCGAAACTTAGATGGAAACGCTGCCTCCGAAGGTCGAAATAGCAATAGATAAAAATACTCGATTTTCAGGAATTCATATCTCTGTACAAAAAAATTAGAAATAAAAATGATCACATTGCACTTCGGAATGGACTAATTGATCATTTGTGAGAGGAATTCACCAATTGTGAGACTTGAAATACTATGTATATTTTACTTGTACGAATAATTATTTTATGCTCATTTCAATGTACTTTTATTTTTCATCTCGTGCATTGTAATTTTTAATTTTTAATAAACATTTATTTATTTGATTATTTATATAAATTAGTTATAACTTTAATTTTATAACATAAATTATAACCCGAATTTAAAATAATAGTATGGTTTAATTTGTAAAGTTGCAAAATATATGAGTAATATTGAAAAGTGGTAAAAGTTGATGTAAAAGAGAATATTCTTTCGGGTTTGAGAAGTAATTTTTCGGTTCGAGATCAAGTACTGTTTGATGTGACAATTACTACAAAATAAATTTAAGAATGGATTTTCGATCAGAGATGAGTTAGGCTTCAATTAACACAAATTTCCAGTGCCATGATTACATAAATTTGACTATGGATACTACATATTATTGAAAATTTATATATATTATCTCAAGTTCCAATGTCATGAGTACATAAATTTGACTATGGGTACTACATACTCTTGAAAATTTATATATATATAGTCTCAAGATGCTGGATAGCCAATATGCCCCAAGCATAATTACAAAACTAAGAATTTTATATAATACGCTAATCAATGGCCATCATCCAATATCTACTTTTTCCTTCTTCGATAAAATTCCTCCTTAATTGGCCACTTTTATTTGTTCTTCTTTCACATGTTGTAGGGCAAAACCAGGCTACAGAAGCCCACTTTCATGTCCTTGACATTGAATCTCATTTGTCAACCCAACACTGCAGAGGATCACCCGACCATGGTACTCGCTGTATATTTTATGTAATGTTCTTTGGTTTTAATATATCACTAGTGCAATACCCGTGTATTACACGGGTGTTGATTTACAAAGTTTTTGTAAAAATATTAAATTTTTTATTTTTTTAAAAACTAAAATAATTTAATTTTATATAAAACATTACTTTGGTTTTAATCAAATTGTTAAATTATATTTTTTTAATCATAATAAGTAAACACCTGTACATTAAATGAAAATGTCGACCGTGTTGAGTTTGTTTACTTATATCATATAATAATATCGATATTATTTACTATTACATAAGTACAAGAATATATATCTTAAGTAAATAGAAATATGATGGTGATATGTATATGCATAAATGTAGAATATGTTTATTTAATATTAAGCAAAATATTAATTGATAAATAATTTTATTTTTTAATTAATTTTAATAAATAATTTAATTATTATTATAAAGATAAATATAATTTATTTATTTCATATAAACAATATGTACATGAAAATGTCAACCCGTGTTGAATTTTTTTACTTATATCATAATAATATCGATATTATTTATTATTATATAAGTACAAAAATATATATCTTAAGTAAATAGAAATATTATGGTGATATGTATATGCATAAGTGTAGAATATGGTTATTTAATATTAAGCAAAATATTAATTGATAAATAATTTTATTTTCTAATTAATTTTAATAGATAATTTTATTATTATTGTAAAGATAAATATAATTTATTTATTTTATATATACAATATGGATGTCAAATCGAAGCTCATCAAAAGATGATTAATTTGATATATTATATATGTAAAACCCATAAGAAATACAAAAGTTATCAACTTTTAAAATATATTTGCAATTCAATGGTTATAATAGAAAATGATATTAAAATACAATTAATACAAATATTAATTTATATCCAAGTCTAACTCGAAAGTATGATTTTTTGCCAAATAGGATTTCGAAGCATGAGAATTTGTCACGTAGGCTCAGCGCATTCTGAATTTAATATTAAGCAAAATACTAATTGATAAAAATTTTATTTTCTAATTAATTTTAATAAATAATTTTATTATTATTATAAAGATAAATATAATTTATTTATTTTATATATACAATATGGATTTATTTATTTTATATATACAATATGGATGTCAAATCGAAGCTCATCAAAAGATGATTAATTTGATATATTATATATGTAAAACCGATAAGAAATATAAAAGTTATCAACTTTTAAAATATATTTGCAACTCAATGGTTATAATAGGAAATGATATTAAAATTAAAATACAATTAATACAAATATTAATTTATATCCAAACCTAACTCCAAAGCATGATTTTTTGCCAAATAAGATTCCAAAGCATGAGAATTTGCCACGTAGGCTCAACGCATTCTGAAATTATATATAAGAGGAAGTGTAGAATATGTTTATTTAATATTAGCAAAATATTAATTGATAAATAATTTTATTTTTCTAATGAATTTTAATAAATAATTTTATTATTATTATAAAGATAAATATAATTTATTTATTTTATATATGCAATATGGATGTCAAATCGAAGCTCATCAAAAGATGATTAATTTGATATATTATATATGTAAAACCGATAAGAAATATAAAAGTTATCAACTTTTAAAATATATTTGCAATTCAAGCGTTATAATAGGAAATGATATTAAAATTAAAATACAATTAATACAAATATTAATTTATATTCAAGTCTAACTCCAAAGCATGATTTTTTGCCAAATAAGATTCCAAAGCATGAGAATTTGCCACGTAGGCTCAACGCATTCTGAAATTATATATAAGAGGAGATGGTACAACACCCGTGTATTACACAGATGCTTGTCAAAAAAATAATTTCTTACATTTTAAAATTAATGAGAAAAAGTGATTTATAATTTAAATACTTTTTATAAAAAAAATATATATATTATTATATATTTTAAAATGACATTTGTTACTTGTGGGACTTCTCTGTGTTATACTATAATAATTTTTCTAACTTATAACATATAACTACTTCAAACATAAAAATATTAATTGAGAATAATTTTATTTTTCTAATTAATATTAATAAATAATTATGTTATTATTATATAGATAAATATAAATTATTTATTTTATACATACAATATGGAATAAATTAAATTTTATAATTATGTTATTATTGATCATAAATAACATATTTATGTTAAATCGAACCTAATTATTTTTGGATTGGAATTAAATTAAAATTTATCCAATCCAAATAATGAAGCATGGAATTTGACACCTAAGATCTCGAAACATGCGAGCTTGCCACTTAGGCTCAGGACATTCGGGAATCTATACTTATATTAAAAGGTATACCATTTACCAAATTTAGTATAAAGAAAAGTCAACAACATTTATTGCATTACTATTTCCGTATTATACAATCTATACTTATATAAAAGAAGATTCTATTTACTACATTTACTATCCAGAAAAGTCAATTGCATTAAATGCCATTACTATTTTGGTATTATAATATTTTATTTATTTAATTAATTTATTTATTTGTTTTATTTTAAAAAGATAAGTATAATAAAAAGATTTTAATAATAAAAAAATCAAATACCAAATAAAAATGTATACTTTGACTTATTTGATTATGAAAGAACATTAGTAAACTATTTGGCTCCGCCCCTTTCCTCCTCTCAACCCTAGCCGCCGCAGCTCGTTGATTCGGTACATCGCGCGCCTTCTCCGGCGAATAGCCGGGCCTATCGCCGGCGGATGACCTTTAGCATCATCATCTCTCCTCAATTTCTCCATCACTAGCTCTTCTGCGCCGATGGCGTTCCCCAAGCTATCGGCAGTTCTCGCCACTCTCTTCCCGCTAGTCGTGGTTCCGAGTTCGGTTTCTTGGTGTAGTGGCTATGGTGGCTGGCCGTCGGTTGGCGTCCTCACTGCCCGGTCCCCGTTGGGAGCTCGTCTGTTGCGCTGCAGCTTAGTGGTGGGTGGCTTAAAGGAGGTGAATGGTTGCGATTGGGGTTGGGTGCGGTCCTGGTGGATCGGCTCTTTTGAGTCTATTCGGCTGGGGTTATGTTGGTTTGATTCTTGCCTCTGTGTCCTCTTTGCTGGTTTGGTGGAGTTGGATCCCGACAGGTCTGGATTCTGGCCATCGGTTTTTGGTCGGGTCGCGGGAAGCGGGCCTGTGTGGTGGGGCGGATCGATCCATGTGGGGTTGCTGGTCGACCTCATTCGTGGTGTGGTTCGAGGATTGGACTCTTCCTTGCTAGGCTTTAGGCAGTGGTGGGAGGGGTTTTCGGTTTTCGTGTTATGCTATCGGGTGTTTGGTCTGGATTTCGCTGGTGCCTCGTGCTAGGCTCGGTTTTTTTTTTCGCAGGGGAAGGGCTTTGTTTGTTTAGGTTTTTTCGGTTGTTTTCCTGTTATCATATCTTGTGTTTAGGTCTGTGTTTTTAGTTTGGGCCGTTGGCCTCTGTGTGTCCGAGTGTCAAATTTATTATCCTGGTGGGATCCGACACTCGGATATTACTCCGTTGGGGTCTTTTAGTTGTTGTTAGTTGTTTTAGTTATTTTAGTTGGTTAGTTTTAGTTGCGAGTTTTTCTAGCGTTGCTAGCCGGGACTCTAGGCGGTCTTCTGACCTGTCCTCCCACTTTTTCAGTTGTTGACTGCTGTTTATTCAGTCGTTGGCTGCTGTGTATTCGCACATTTTTGCATTTTGATTTATAATATTATCTATCGTTTCGGAAAAAAAAAGACTTATTTGATTATATTTGGTATTTGATTATACCAAATATATTCATATTTAGTATATACATTAAATACTTACTAAAGTATTTATTTGTTTTATTTGTCAAAGTTAAGTATAGATTTGTTTATATTATCAAATCATAAAAAATATTAAATTCATATTGTAAAAAAAAAAAGAAAAATCATATAATTTTATACCAATTCTACTATACTATTTAACAATATTTCTTTTTTATTATATAATAAAATAATAATTAAATATTATATGGTGAACAACAATAAGTAAAACTGTTACTTTCTCTTATATCAAGGGATAAATTTATATGCTAAAATTAAACTTTTATTAGTATAAATATTTTAGTGAGATAATATATTAATTATTTTACAAGCTAGCCCTAACATGCTCATATTTAAGTTTTAAAAGATGTAGAAAAAAAACTTATAATAACTCTATTGTTTTTTAGACTTAAACGTTGATTAAAAGAGGTAAAAATTCCTAATTTTTTAGACTTAAACGTTGATTAACACCATAGATTGAGAGTTTATATTAAGTAAAATTCCTAATTGTAATAAAAAAATTAATTTTTGCTATATTTTAGAATATCTTTAAATTCATTATTAAAAAAAAGAAAAAAAAAACTACAATGAAAAAAGAAAGTCAGTTATATATCGATTTGTTGTACTCCTCAAATCACATTCACAATTTTTATTTTTTTTTTTGGTACAAAATCACATTCACAATTTGACTACAAGGAAAGAAAACTCATTGATTAAATATTATTAGTCAGTAGTCTTAATGTACAAGAGACTTTAAGACTCCACTTGAATATTATAAAATATTTATTAAACATTGTACAATTTTCTTGCGTATTATAAATTTTTATTGAATATTGCATCTTATAATATAATATTCTCTAAATAAATATATCTCGTGCTTCGCACGGGTCACGTACTATATATATCCCGTACATTTTTCTTTATTCATGTATATAATTATAAGACTTGATAAATAGCCTTAAAATTGTGCACCCCGTGCATCGCACGCGCTCTGTACTAGTTATACATATATAAGGGGGAGGGGGATATCTTACATTGATTGCACATTCATTTTATTTCTAACTAAAGAAATTCACATACTAATTTTCTTCGGTAATGTTCAAATTGAGAAAAAATAAAATAAAATTTGATATCCTAAGTTTACCTATAATTATTTAGTACCCCCAAGATTTAAAAGTTAATTTTGGTACCATAAATTTCCTTCTTTGATCACATTTGCTACTTTTTATTTTCATAACCTGGGTCATATGTCGATGAGTCATAACGTGGGTTATATGTTATGCGTGATATTTACTTTAAACCGTTTTATAATGTAATGCGTGATATTTACTACTATCATTTTAAAACTATAAGATTTATTGTGTTATCAATTAATAAAAATATATTTTTTTTATTGTAAAGTTATGTATAATGAATATACAATAATAATAAATAAATAACAAAGTGATATTTTATTTCAAAATGGTACCCATAATTTAATATTAGATTTTTCAAAAATAATATTTTTAATTATAGTTTTTAAATTATATATGTATAAAATAAATATTATGTATAACTCAATAAACTTGATTCAAAAAAGTCTTAGAACAAAACAAGTTTTATTGTGTTGTGGCTATATTTTATATTTATAGATTTGGTATTTATTACTTTTCAATTATTTTATATTCATAATATTTAATAATTTATTATATTAATTTACTCATAAATTTATTATTTTCTAAATTTATGAAATGTAATATTATTTTATTATTTTAATTGTGATATTTCTGTATATTTATTATTTAATAAACATAATAACATTCAATTTTTTTTATATAATCTATTTAAATTTAGAATACTATTTTATAATATTTGTTAAAATTTATTTTAAGTAAAACTTTATTTCATATTTTATCCAAAAAATCTATGGAACAAAACACATTAAAATTGTTATTTTATGGTATATTAACAAATTAAATTTAATTATTTTTAAAAAAATAATTTATATTGTTATTTAACATATTAAATTTATTTACTAAATAAAATTAGTTTTATTTATATCGATAGATAAAATTATTTTTTATTATGTATAAAAATATAGATGTCAAATCGAAAACTGTTAAAATATGATTATTTTGATATATAATTTATAAAAGAACAATTAAAAAAGTTATGAAATTTTAAAAGTAAAAAAATTACATATTTATAATAATTAATATATGAGTTAAATAAGAAAAGATAAGAGTAGTATATGGTAACTTAAGTAAAAAAGAAAGTTAAAATAGATTATGGTAATTTTCAAATCTAATAGTCAAAATCAAACTTGTATATGTGTCGCTACAAAGCACGAGTTTATGTCAAATAAGTTTACGAAGCATTAGAGTCTGTCACTTAGGCTAAGTGCATTCTGTAATTATATATAAGGGAGATGTATTAGACAATAGGTCATTCTAGTACTACGTCTTCTATATCTCTGATAATATTCACACGTTAAAATTATGACACGTGTCATTTACTTCCTTACATAATTTTTATATGATACCCCAACTTAAAAACTACCTAATTGCCCTTGCTTAAAAATCTAATAGAAATTTCTTTTATACGATACCCTAACTTTATCTTATTTTTGCTTTTGGCAACCAAAATCTTAACTTAGTTAGTTCTTATACCAACCAGAAAAATGGCATAAAATTAAGAGAAAAAAAAAATGTAGAAAATATCATTTAGAATTGAAGGCTCATATGAGTTCAAAACATCAATTTGATTAAGTCTTATTGTTGCCCATGAAAAAAATAAATAAATAAAGAATGAGTTTACCCATCAAATTTGGACAACTGAGTTGCTGAAAATCGTCGGTTGAAGTATTTGGCCTGCAGTCGCGCACCGTCAGAAATCTAGAAACTTCACTTGCGTCTTTCTGATTATTTAAAAGCCCGATCAACAATCGGGAAATGTTGTTGGATTCCTTATGAAAAGATCTTTCTATACATTAAGGCTCACAAATATCAAACGGTCGGATACCAGGTGACGTTCCAAAATGATATACTGTGTAATTTTTTTAATTTTTTTTAAACTCTAATAACGATATAACAAAGTTTGAACTATCTTGTGATGAAACTAAACATGTTGTTGGATAGATCGAGTCGAGAGTTTTAATTTTTAAAATGATATTTGACTTTTTTAAATTCACTAATGGTAGACGAAGAGTGCAACGGTGAGATGGTCAGATATTCAATTTTAGTACGTTTTTAATTTAATACCATATATACATGAGCTAAAAATAATTAATTAAAATATAATTTTTTTATGAAACAAAATAAATTATAATTTAAATCAAAGTAAGTATATAATAGATATTTCGCATAGTGTACGAGGCAATGTACGAGACAGTCAACATACTTTTTTGCCTCGCACATTAAATTTAGAGTTGGAATTCAAGTTCTGATCGATCTAATGGTGAGATGAGGAGTACTATTGTCATGTATGTACGAAGGAGACCTGACCCTAGAATGTCCCTGCTGACATTTTATTTTTCAGGATAAAAAATATATTTCTTGTATGTTCCTCGTAGTTTTAGCTCTTAACAGTCTCGTATATTCCTTTCCGTCCTAATTTATGGGTTATTTATCTTATAACTTTAAATTAATTTGCATATAACACATATTAAAAATTGTCATTTAATCTATTTCACAGATTCTATGAAGCTGGAAATCATTGATGCTCATGGTCCATGCTCCCTGACCAACCAAAACCAGCCCACATCCAAACCATCCCATGCCGAAATCTTCCGCCTTGACCAATCACGGGCCGAACACATCCAAGCCCGCATCAAATTCAACAATGCGAAATTCGAACTCACGGCCCGATCAGGCTTGCCCTACACCTTCAACTACATAGTCCCCGTTGGCCTCGGGACACCAAAAAAGGACTTATATCTCATATTTGACACCGGCAGTGACTTGTCGTGGACTCAATGCCAACCGTGCAGCCTCAGTTGCTACAATCAAACGCATCCAATATTCGACCCGTCTGCATCCACTTCATATTCCAACTTTTCTTGCACTAAGTCTGAAGAATGCTATGTGGGGGGTACTAGCTTGGCCACCTGCTCCTCAACTCACACTTGCATCTATGCATTAACGTACAGCGATGGGTCCCTTACCGCTGGATTTTTGGGCAAAGAAAAACTCACGTTAACACCGAAAGAAGTTCTTCCGGATTTCCTGTTTGGCTGTGGCCAACTAAACAGCGGATCAATGGGCAGGACAGATGGATTGTTAGGCCTAGGCAGAGCAAACTCGTCGATTGTGTCCCAAACTGCTGAAAAGTATAAAAAACAATTCTCCTATTGCCTGCCTTCAGTCCCAAGCTCCAAAGGGTTCCTTAAATTCGGTAAAGATTGTAACAATACCGGATCAGAAATAAAATTCACGCCTTTAACATTTAAACCGGAATCACCCTCATTTTACTTCATCGACATTATCTCTATTGCTGTGGGCGGGTACACGTTACCTATACACTACCAAACCATTTTCAGGAAATTATCAGCTGGCACCATCATAGACTCGGGCACAATAATCACCCGCCTCCCGCCAATTGCCTACAAAGCACTGAGAGATGAATTCAGGAAACATATGACTAAGTATGATCGAGCACCGGAGGCGGAGGATGATTTTTTGGATACATGTTACCGTATCAGAAAAAACAAGAGTATCACTATCCCACATGTGTCCTTCACATTTACGAACAATGTGGAAGTGAACTTGCATGCTTTTGGAATAATGATTGTAATTGATCCATCGGCAACGTGCCTCGCTTTTGCCGCAAACGAACAACCGACTGATTTAGCTATTTTCGGCAATAATCAGCAGAAGACCTTAGAGGTGGTTTATGATGTTGCGGGAGAGAAGTTGGGATTCCGCAGTGGCATGTGCCCTTGACTCATCACTACACTATGTCAGGACCATCAATAAATCCTTGTTTGGATATTAGAGGTTACAAGTTTTTAGACTTCTTTTTCATGTTTCCCTTTTTTTTTTTATTCGCATGTTGGACTCACTCTTTATATATACATGCTAGCGAATTGGATGTGACCAAGTTAAATTATATATGTAGTTTGTGTTTCTTCTTTTACATAATAGTACAATAGAGTGATACAATGTTACTCAACCATAATTATAAGATGGAAGTTAGACTAGCTATGAAGTATATGACAATTCACAAGAATAGTTTCAAGTGGAGTAGAGTTGTAAACAAGTGAAGCCGGGTTTAACGAAATTAACAAGCCAAACTGAAACATCAAAAAGCTGATCTAACCTGGTAGTTCAGGATATTAAGTACAAGTACCTAATTTTCTAGCTCAAAGAGCGTTAACAAGCCAAGTCGAGCCCACAAGCAGCTCAATTTGTTTAAAAACTTCCCCGGGTCATGCTTTTTCTAATAGGCCTCAGACTCCCCAAAAAATACAGTTGCTGAGGAAGCTTTTGTAACAATAAGAAGTTAACTTCAGGATAGACTTCTTGGTCAGTAGACACAAGGAACCTCATGGTTCTTTAGTTGTATAATTCAAACAAAAGCACGAATAAAACGAGACGATCAAATAACATAGCCAATTAAAGGATCCTTCGTAAGGAGAGGAGTCTAACAAAGTGCAAGCAAAAATTTGGAAATGCATATAACCCACTCCCACTGAGATTACTCAAAACACAACAACTGTCTCAATTTTGGTGCAAATAAAAGAAAAACAATCCGACTAAAAAAAAAAAGTTCTAGAAGACCAACTCGTGAGGTTTCATGCCAGACTTGAGCGAGAACCTAGCACCCAAATAGGTCTTGAGGTCTGCAACAGCTTCAATAGCCTTCAACAAAGGTGCATCAACAACCTTCTGATCATCTTTCTTCTCTGCAGGAAGGGTGTTCTTTTCCTACACATATAAATTATATAATATTAGCACAAAACCTTAGACAAACTTTGACAGCAGCTATGAGTTGGAGAAAAACTAACCTCTTTCTCAGACTCAAAGAACTCATTCTCGCCCTTCTTCTTCTTCTTCTCCACTTGCTTGGCAAAGTACTTGTCATCAAACTTGTCCAAGTTCACTCCAGAAATGTCAACCTTTGTAGATGTTCCGATAACATAGGCCTGGTTCACGCGTCTTAGAGGAACACCATTGATCTTGTACGGACCTGGATGACAAATTCAGAGAAATTTCAAGATTTAAGACCTTATGCCGTATTGAAAGGAGAAATGAGAATATTCATATTACAACGTATGTCAAAAAACTATATTTTATCAATTAACAAATAGAAGTCATAAATTATGAAATAGAACAATGGAAACTGCATCCAAACATGTCAAACTTAGCCATACCTGGCATGTTCAATGCAAATAACATCAATACCAGCCATTTAGTAATCAAGACAGTCATTGATAGTTATGTACACATCCTACTATTATTTTGTATGTCTACTCATGACCAAGCAAAAAGATAGTATCAGCAACCATCATTCTAAGGTGACGGAAAAATGGATGCCACAAGAAAATGTAGAATCCCACACCAAACAGGAGTTCAATCTGAAAAATTACAATTACTAGGGGAACCTAAATCTATTCACCCAACAAATCATTACACAGCAAAAATAGAAGCAGAAGTAAAAGAACATTAAATAAATATAAATGAATTAATAAAAATCAATTGGTAAGGCTCCTATCAGCTGGGCCTAGGCAGTTAAATCTTTTTAACAAATATGCATGTTTACACAGACAAGTGAAAGTACTTAAAAAAATTGTAGATAAAAGTATAACACTTGTCCGTATAAGTATGCAATTCTTTTCAGAAAGTATCACATGCCGAACCGACTCGCCTTACTTTTAGGCTGCCCACACGAATCTGTGAAAATCAAATGCATAGAAACTGCAAAATCCCTATTAATTCACTTAATGACTGAGTTTAAAACATGAAGGACCAGCAAAGGTAAAATTCTTACCAACATAAAAATACCATATTTCAACTTATTGAACTACAGAAATATAATCAAAAAAACAAATCAATAAACATAATGTAAAAATGCGAAAAATTAAGAACGAAATCAAAGGCACTCACCAGTGACAAGAAGCAACCCGGATGGCAGCTGCTTCAAGAAAACAACCCTTTTCCCCCTAAACCTCCCTGTCAATATAATCAACACTGTGCCTGGAGTAATACTCGCCCTGGCCCAAAATAAAATCCGAAAAATTAAAAACTCAACAAACACGACAGCCTCAAATAACACAAATGAACATCAAAGAGAAAGTAGGAGAAACAACATTACCTGAGTTTGGTAGGCTTGGGCTTGCGCTTGTTGATGAGAGGCTTCTTGACGTCATCGGCCGGGTAGAACTTGGGAGGCTTCTCCACCACCGGTGGGGCGGCGGTGGCCTTCTCGTGCTGGGGAAATTTTCCGCCGTTCTTGGCCTTGATTGCCCAAAGGCCGCGCTTGTGGTACATCTGCGAGCGCGAGACTTTACGGACTCCTGGGATGAGCTCCGGATTACGAGTCGATCTCTTGGTCTTCGGCGCCATTTCAGTTGCTCTCACCTTCGACTCCGATTGTGAGATATGCTGGGAGAGGGAAGCGAAAATGAGACCTAGCCCTAACCGGAATATATATGGACTAAACCTAATTAAGCCCAAACGATAATGGGCTACAAATGCAGCTATTCCAGGACTTGGGCTTTCTTAAGACACTTGAATTGGAGAGCGACTGGTGGACCGGTGGTGGGTTATTTTAAAATCTTCTATGTTTCTAGGATAAATATTAGCGAAATTTTTATACATACTACATGAAATAAAAGATATTTCGATTTTATCATAATATTTTGGTGTATACCTAATGGACAAAAAATAATTGCGTGATTGCCTAAATATCTATAACCTTTGTAACGTCCGCTATTCCATATATTTTGTGCGTGATTTTCGCAACGTGACCAGGAAAAAAAAGAAACATAAATCGGCATCTTTTTCACGCATATCTGCACAAGAAAGTGAGAAGATATATGAGATAAGCTCTAATATATCTGCATATTTCTGAGAATCGTTTTCTCTATCCTCTATCTGCTTTCTCTTCTATTGAAACTTGAATCCCGGTTCTGCGTGATTTTCGAGCTTCTGGAGCAAATTATGTCTCAAATTTTGACTGAATGAAGGTCGGTTAGAAATTCTAAACGAATTTTTTTGAAAGCTTTTCGACTGAGTTGTTGCGGTCATGGTGAAATCGATGATTTTGAACCGTCAGTACATTTCTTTTGCTGGATTTGTGCAAAATGATACAACCACTTATATCAAATATATGTTTCCGTGCAATTTAACTGATTTAGATATATATTTATATATATGTGTATATATTGATTTTAGGGTCTGGTTTATGATTTATCTGTGTTCTTTGTATTGGAAGTGTAACAATTTTTATTTTTTTATATTAATTTGATAATTGTCAAAAAAAGAAGTCTGAAAAATACTTTCAGTATTAAAAATATAAATATCATTGAACTAAGCATTTGCTGTCCAATATACCTGAATTATACTAAAAAATATGCCCTGCAATTAAAAAAACAAATGATATGACAAATAGTTGCAGAATTAACTTAAATATCATGCAAATAAACTTTGCATATACTAGAAAGCTGTACTACAAATTGAGCATTGGAATATGCCTTGAATATACCGAAAATATACTACACGTGTAATGAGCAACCACAAAACACAATTTTAGACAAAACTCTACTTGACTGCAAACACAATGACAATATGATATATGTACCAGTAAATAAACTTAAATATACTAACATACAGTCCATACAAACATATAATTGATAGAATTACATAAAAAAATACTCAACACATAATAAACTTATCCCACATATACTTGAATTATACTAACTATATACTAAAAGATGAACAATACAAAACACAATTTTTAACATACTCTACTTAACTGCAAGCACAATAGTAGAATGATATGTACCAGTAAATAAACTTAAAATGAGCATTATATGTTGAGTTTATAGTTAGTATATATTCGGTATATGTTGCAAATAATATCTTAATATACCAAAAAACAAAAAAAAACAACAAATACATTTTTGTCAATTTCGTCTTCAAAGATATACCAAACATAAACAATAATCAACAAAACAACAATAAATTGATCAAAAACACTGATTGTATACTAAATATAACCATACAGTAGTCAATTCATTGAAAACATACACTTGGTTGTATATGTGAAAACATATATTGAAAATATAATGCATATATATACAAAATATATACTGCAGATATATATATATATATATATATGTATATATGCCCAATCGAAAAGGGAAACAGCTCCAGCTGTATGTGCTTTTTACAGAGAGCCCTAAAATTGTAGGGCTTGCGGTGGAGGAGAAGTTGAAAAGGCTGGTGAGCGTGTTGTCGATGAAGGTGAGGTATGCCGATGCAGAATCCAGCTTGGGAGAGGACGATCAGTGCATCGACGATGAACCTGGCGATGGGCCCACAGACGGCCAACCCTAGATCTCTGAAAGATGGGATCTTTGGGAAGGCACAGGCGGCGGAGTCCTCGAGCTTGCGACAGGTGTGGAAGAGGAGCATCATGCAGTGGTAGGTGAGGGCGGCGACGAGGAAGACGGTGACGAGGCTGGTCAGACATCCGGTGCGCATGAAAGTGTACGGGAGGCCAAGTACGCCGACACCGACGATGGAGATGAAGACGTTGGCGAAGGTCTTAGGCTGGGACGAGAGGCGTGGAGCTTTCCGGCGCCGGACAGCAGATGGGTGTCCTCCCGCGGCAGGGAATTGGCAGACGAGCCGGATTTGAATACCATATTTTTCGATCTAGGGAAAATTGATTACGGCTTCTGTTTAAAGTATTAACTTGCAGCGATTTGTTGAAAAATTGAAGAGAAAAAACCTTAATTAAAACATTCCATATTTCACGTGTTGACTTCGAAAATTAAACATTAGGTATATGTGCAATTATTTTGTGTTGAAGTTGCATTTTCATAAAAAAAAAACTAACTGGTGTTAAATATGCAATATAATTATTGTATGAAGGTATTGGGTGTAAATTCCTCTAAATATTATATATAACTTATTTTTGGAAACATTTAGTCAAAATACTATTTTTTTAAAAAAAATTATTACATATACAGAAAGGATACACTTTATTGTAAATTACTAACTATTATTTTTTCTAAGTTTATATTTAGTTGTTTTGTAATTTATAACAGTGTTTATATTATCAGATCTCCCGATGGTACGAATATTCTATATACCAAACATAAAAATATAATGAACGTAAAATAAACATCGAGAGCCGCAGCGACCGACCTGAGACAAAATCTCATATCTTATTATTCATCTTCTTCCTTGTGCATCTTCCGTGTCCCTTCACGTTCAGCCCACGCACCTCAGCCCGCCATTTATCTGGCGACTTCTAAGCAGCATGCAACCACCCTCGCACCTTCAGACAAATCTGGAGACGTCGCACAACCTCAGCATTTTTGCTTCTCCTCCATGCAGCGCGCGACCCGGCGAAATATAGTCCGACGACATCCGACCCTCTCATATAAACAAAAAAATATATTTTTATTTATTAGTATAG
>BKCP01004849.1:2936750-2950817 GCA_008636005.1 Striga asiatica
AAAAACACTATTTTTTTTTATTTATTATTAAAAATTTATTTTATTGAATAACAAATGAAAATTTTAAAGAAAAAATCATCTCACTCAACATTTTTACATTTCACGTACCCAATTTAGAATTAAAATTCAAACATTATTATATAGTTTACAATAAATGAATTATTTGTTCGCTAATATATATTTTTAACTTTCAATCAATTAATATTTTATTATTATTTTTATATCACATCAAAACGTAGCTCTTTTGAGAACGGGCCAAGTTGAGCTTTCATGGAGCTATATAAAAGTACAAGTTGGAGCTCAAATCAAAAAGGTTAACGAGTGTCACAGCCCAAGTCGACCAGCGCGCCATGAGCCTAGATGAGCTCGAGCTCTATTTCTTCACTAATAATGTTCAAGCCAAGCTAACCAAAAAACTGCCAACCAAATAATTAATATTAAGTTTGTGCCTACTCAACATGTGTGTGTAACATTCATGTGGATGTAACCTTTAGCTGGATATTTGTTATATGTTAATAAGTTCAAGGTTCCTAATGTGTGGTTGGGACATAACTAATAATTCCATGTCTGTCATCTTCCTTACCTTAATGCAAACACTGGGGCCATTTGCATGTTCATTTTTGTACCAGAAATTAAGTTCAAAGTGTTGGCAAGTGGTTACTGATAAGAGATTGAATAGCTGTAAAGAACTGATTGTGACTATGTTTTGGTGTCTCAACATCATCCTTTATTATTACTACCTTTGTTCTGCCCTTTATACAGGCACTTGTTGTATTTGAAAATGTTTGATATTATTGCAATGGGGTTGAACAGCAGTTGATGATTTCAGTTTCAGGGGATGAACATATGATAGGAGTTAGATATTCTTATCTAAATTTACATAAACTTAATGTATTGTCAGAGCAAGCAAATTGTTCATTCTGGTTTTTGATATACTCTAGTCTCAGCAACTTTGATTTCTTCTTACTAACTCTAAGGAGGAAAAAAAATTACAGCAAAAGGGAATTGTATTTAGTTATGATCATGAGATTTTAAGAATAGGGGAAGAGGTGAAGTCCCACATAAGTGAAACACAATAAGAGAGTGAGTCTAGGTGCAATTTACAGGTGAAGTGCACCATAAGAAAGTGAACTTATGTGTACCTTGGTGAGATTCCATCCAAAAATTATAGGAAGAGTACCTCACTAGACATATAATTGCTAGACCTATTTTTTCTATACAATCAATGTGGGACAACTCGCAAATGATATTCCAACAAGATTTCAATTCGAGAAGGGATAAGATGACCAAAAGCATGAGATAAACAAAACCAGGACAAGAAATCGCAATGTCAAGATTAAATTCCAGCAAAAAATCAAGAATATTTCTCTTGTACATTGACCTTTTATGTAAATTGTGTAGAACCCGATGTAGAAAGTAGGGCAACTGACATTAAAAATATTATTCATTTTCCTTTAACGAAAATATAATTCATTTGGGATTCGATGGATAAAAAATAGATTAGTGGTAGTTTCTTTTTTCGGAATGATAGAGTTTTATAAGCACGAACACATAATTACAATCTCGATAACAGCCAGTAAATGTCGAATCAAGCAGTTACATGGTTGAATCCAGTGAGAAGACAATCCCAAGAGGAGCCTATACACCATAAATGCACCCACGATAATACGAAACTCCCACTAATAAAGAATAACAACTCCCAGAAAGAGAATCAACACCCAAAACAAAACAAGAAATACACAATACACCCACAAGAACTAAACGCTAAAGAAAACAACTCCTTAATAGATAAAATAAAGCCCTCTCCGACAACCTGTCAAAGAGAGTATTTATGTAGTATGTACGTAAAATTACTTGAGCGTAGGAATATTAAAGCCAACACTTCACCTGGTCCTATTTCCCTATTTTGCATCATGTTTTTGTTTTGCTTTATGCAAGGCAAATATAAATGGATGCTGGACAATTCAATAAACATCACCATCCATGAAAGACAAACAAAAACCTCCAGTGACGACTTTCACTTACACAAACGAAAAAATGCCAACTAGTAACAAAAGTTCACATCCATATTTCACACACTTTCACATTCCCAAGTAATCAAAACCATAAGCATCCTATGAACAATCCCAAATCCTTTCTTCCATCATACATATAAATAATCCAGCTTCATCAAAAAACAAGGAAATAAGGAAAAAAATTCGAACTAAGTTTTAACATCAATCACAAAAGAATATGCTAGAAAAAATACGTTCCACCAGTAGACATCTCATTCAGAAGGCTCGGTCTTGGACCTGTAGAGAAGTTTTTTCTTCTTCGAAGTTTGGTTATCAAACGTGAGCACGACCTTACCAGCTTCACCGATTTTGAACGAGCAGGTTACAACTTGTTCGTCCGAGGGCCCGATTTTCCTTGGCTTCTGAATGATCCAAGTGTATCCTCCCTCTGCATTCGGCACAAACTCCGCTCCATAGCTAACATCCCATCCCACTACCCGCACCTCCCAAACCAGTGTGCCCGACTGAAAAATATATAAAAATTAATAAATTTTAATCGAGATTATTAAAGTATAGCCCGAACAAGGAAATTCGATTTTGTAAAGCTTCTAACCTCAGGTACAGGGAATTCGATTGTATGTTTGCTGGCCGGCTTGATAATCTCCTCAATTGCAGAGTCAGAAGTGGTGAATTCTTGGTCCTTGTTAAGGCCACCGTACTGAACGGGTACTTGCTCGGGCGCTATATATCTGGTCATACACAGTTCAAAATTGTAAGTTTTTTTTTTATGTAAAAATCAGTAACTAATAGGAATTACACTAATCGAGCACACTGACTTGAAGAGGGTCTCGGCAGTTTTGGTTGGACCCGCGAATACAAATTTGCTCTTAGTCCTCTGTGTCAAGAATGGACTTATCATCCTGTTGTAAGCCACATACCACCATGGCACATTGACAAACACCTATGCACACACACCCAAAATAACAGTCTTCAGAAGTAAAGAAACAGCAACATA
The DNA here is from genome assembly GCA_008636005.1 of Striga asiatica. Classification (NCBI taxonomy): domain Eukaryota; kingdom Viridiplantae; phylum Streptophyta; class Magnoliopsida; order Lamiales; family Orobanchaceae; genus Striga; species Striga asiatica. Next base: position 2,939,760 of record BKCP01004849.1, read on the forward strand.
CAAGATATAACAACCAAAACGTAAAACCAAAAGAGATCATCAAAATACATCCATCAAATCATCGATTGGAAAAAAATCACCAAAAGATTCGATTTTTAAACCAGTAAGACGGCACCCAGTAAAATGTTCTATCATCTCATCGAGTATAAGAAAAGTAGCAAGATACAACTAGCATATAATCAAACAGACATAAACTCCAAAAGATAGGATTTTTAAACAAAGAATGTTCAGCTAGGTATATGCAGTTACAACATCCATATGGCACTCTAGAGAACTCCAAACCTCGGTTGAGAAAAGATTGAATTTTTAAACCAGGATAAAACTAGAAAGGTCATAAAAAGATGATTAATAGTCTAAGCAAATTGTAAAATTTAAGTCTTTTTTAATTTTAGCTATAGTATTACCTGTTTAGCAACAAATTCAGGGTAGTTGTCCTGGAGCAATTGGAGGGCCTGGTTGGTAGCTTGCCGGAGTTCTTTCTTGAACAACAGTAATCCAGGGGTGTTCTTCAGATCAGTGACCTGAACAAAAGTGCAAATGCCACCAGGTCCGAAGTCGAGATTCCTAATATTCTTCTCCAAGAACCCAATGTACCACCTCAAGAACTTGGCCCTCTTCTCCGCATCCGAAAATGTGTTGCTGTACAATTCCTTGTCCTGAAACTCGCCGAAGGCATTGTAACATACTGGGTGGCCCTCTTTATCAACTCCGTTCATGTACACGACTTTTTCGAGACCACTGTCCGCCCCGACACCTTCGTCTTTCAGCAGTTCATCAATCTTGAACTCCTTCCTCCATGAAACCACGCTCCTGAGCATGGCGAAAGCTTCCTTCACCTTGAAATCCCTAGCCCTCAGGAACTTGAGGAGGATGACGTCACTCCTCTCGTCGGCGAGGAGGGGAACTCCCCAGATGGAGACCTCCTCCGGCGGTGGTGGATCCGCCGCTCCTTCCTCCTCCGCCACCTCTTTGGGATTCTCCTCCTCAACCGGCGCGGCGGCGGCGGCCGAGGACTCCTCGCATGGCGGCGTCGGCGGCGTGGCAGGGGCGGCAGTGACTTCATGAACAATAGTTGCTTTGATTTTCTCGGCCGCTTCCACTTTTTCATCGGCCTTCTCGGCCGCCGCCGTTTCCGATGACGGTGGCTCTGCGGCCGGTGGTGGGGTTTCTTTCTCTTCAACCTTTTCCTCCGCCGCCGTGTCCTCCTTCGCCGGAACTTCTCCAGGCGCTTCACAAGTTTCGGTTTTTACCTCGGTTTTTGGCTCTTCTTCCTTCTTGTCGTCCGGATTCGCCTCTTCCTCCTCCTTCTTCTCCTCTTCCTCCTTGGCGGAAGCCGCCGCCTCTGGCAGTGGCGGCTGGGCGGTGAACTCGTGTTTATCGAGAGCCTCTCGAATCATCTTTTTGAACTCGTCGAGGGCCTTCTTTTCCGGGTCAATGAGGTCATCGACCTTGTTGCTTTCCTCCTTGAAGGAGACAGATCCGGCTATCTTTTTCTCCTCTCCCTCCGCCTCCGCCGGTTTCTCGGCCAGCTCCGGATCCGGCTCCGGCTGAGGCAGCGTGTCCTTCTCCAAAACGGCGGTTTCAGTCTTCTCCGGCGCCGGCACGTCGGAGACGGTGACCTCCTCAGCTGCAGGTGGGGTTTCAGGACTTGCCTTCTTGGCTTCGTCAGCCATGATTAACTAAATTAAAAAATATATATACTCTCACAAAGGGTTTTTTTTTTTCTTGGACACGATAATGAAGAAAAGAAATTCAAAAACCTTCTGGGGGGCGTGTATTTGTATAGGAGAGCAAGAGGTGTGAAGAAAATGGAGATTTTGGAGGGCTATAAATATGGGAAAATGGGTTGGAAGAGTAGATAGTGGATGGGTTGGCTATGTGCTGTGCTGTGTGGTGTTGTACCTTAAAAGACTGAAATTTGCCAGCTCGTTACAATTCTGACCCCACCTCTTTTTATTTCTCTTTTTTCTTTCCTTTTATTTTCTTTGAAACTTTGACTCAATTTCCAAGTTGATGACCGAACTCGACTCCGACCCGTTCAAACCGAACCTAGTAATTACATTTTAAAAATTCATAGATTATAATCTATATATATAATTGCTATTAAGTTTCATTAAATTTTATTCAGTCAGCAATTAATAATAATAGTAGTCCATTTAATACAAATATGGGTTCATTTAATAAAAATATGTTCCCCATTTAATAAAAATATGTAACTTTCAGTTACACGATTTATTTTGACATGTCTCATTTTAGATGGTGTACATTTTTGTAATGTATTTTTATGTCCTGAAATACAAAATATTTTTGTTTTTATTTTGATACTATATATATTTTGGTATTTTATAAATGTATATTTCAAAACTAATTAAAAATGACTACAAATATCTCTAATTTCTATTGCAGTCATACAATAATAAAAAAAAAATCGAATAATACAAAAATATATCAAATATTTACAAAAATCAAATCCCATGAAATATATCCCTCCTCCAAAATGGTCCTGATATATTTGTAAAGATTTTAATATTATATGCATAAATTTAACTTATGATACTCTATATTTAAAATTTAATATCATTATCTAACTTATAATTTTAATATTACATTAATATAAATAACTTATAATATTTTCTTTATATTTGTGCAAATGCACACGATCAATACTAATTTTTTTATGAATTCTGATAAATTAAAAAAGAAAATAATTTACATTTAAAATTCTGATCTCAAACTTTTAATATTACGATTTTCGTAATATATATTCTAAAATTTAAAATATATATTTTTTAAAAGATAACAATAATGAATTGTTTTTATGTAAATTCTCTACCATAAAGTTATATATTATTGTTCCTCATTTTACAAATATTTCCACATAAATATATATATACAAATAATATTAGGTCCGAAAAATTAAACACAATATTTTGAATAATTATTATTTCTAAAAAATGAATTTTGAAAAAATGAGTTGATCGAGTTCATGTAAGCTTGATTGTTAAACGGACAAGTTGCAAGAATTAGCCCTAATTCGGCTTCGAATCAACTTGTTGAGCCCTGCGTTAAAAACAATGTCATTTAGAATCAATTAAATTGTTTTATTGTAAATTATTTGATTTAGAATTGGATAAAATAAGTGTTTTAATACTATTTTTAGTAATATAGTTAAACGTAAAAGTAAATTTGGTAAAAAAAAAAGTATGTTGGTCTATTTGACGAGTCTTTTCATCTTGTGCATGACAAATATAGCTGTTAAATTAAACGAGTCATTCGTGAGTTTGATTCGGCTCGGCTCAGCTCATTTGATAAGTGAGCCGAGCTTCAGTTCATTTAAAGCTCATTTTGTTAACTAGCCGAGCTTATTTGCTCGATTTGATAAGGCTCGAAAAGATAGTTCTTATGTAATTTTCTATAATACGGCTCGCTAAAGCTCAATTTTGACTCATTAAAAGGCTCAACCTCGGCTTGTTAATTTTGATAAATGAGTCATACATGAGCTCGATTATAAGCTGTTAAGTTAACGGCTCGGCTCGTTAAGGGCTCGAGCTCGTCTTGGCTCGGTTACACGCCTTAATGACAATTAGGGACGTAAATCAGTCGAGTCGAGCCAGTAATCGAAGTCGACTTGTTTATTGACATTAACGAATCGAACGCGAACATTACCAAATCGAACTATATAATATTATATAAAAGTTCCTCATTTCGAGCATTAATGATCTAAGTTCACGGATGACTCATTTGGTTATGGATGACTCATTTGGATTGGCCACTATAATACAAGGACAATGTTTTCCTATAAGGAGTGGAATTAATTGCAAAGAATGTTAAATAGTAAAATTGTCAACTTTTTTATAATTGAGGAATCCGGAGTGCGGTCCCACAAAGGTTAAAGGCACCATAGGAGGGTGAATCTAGGTGCACCATAATGAGATTTTCATCCCAAAATAGGGATATCAATAAAACCCGTAAGGTCGGGTTACCCGCAATTTCGGGTCAGAAAAACCCGAGATGATTGGGTTTCGGGTCGGGTTCGGGTATAATTATGCTACCCGAACCCCGGGTCGAGTCGGGTCGGGTGCGAGTATAGTAGAAAAACTCATTACTCGACCCGATTACCCTACCCGTTTACCCGCAACCATTGAATCCTATATATATATATATGGGGATTGGTTCCAATGAGAACACATTCTTAAAATGAGGACATGAGACTCAATCTTAGCCACTAAAAGGGTATCAAGATGTGTGGCCAAGATTTAACTCTTTATTTACATAATAATTTTTTATTTTAATTATTTTAGTTATTTAAATATTCTTTTGACCATTGACCATTGACCATTGACTTTGGCGTTGACCGTTGACTCCGTCGTTGATCCGTTGACCATAATATGTATTGTGTATGAAGTAAATATGGTGAGGCAAAGTCAGTGTAAATATGTTGCAAAGTTATTGAAATAAAACAGATGCATAATTAGTGATAAAGTGTTGCACAGTTAGTGTCAAAATATTGCATGGTTATTGAAACAATGATGCAAAAAGATGTTGCATAGTTAGTGATAAAAAGTGTTGCAATGTTAGTGTAAAAATGATGCATAGTTAGTGATAAAGTGTTGCATAGTTAGTGTAGAATACTTTGGGAAGGTTCTTAAGAAGTGCCAACCTAAGCCCATCTCTTAGAATGCTCCTACTAAAGCACCGGTGGTAGTGGAGAAGGAATCGGAGAGCAAGACGGGTAAGCAGATTGAAGAGCAGCCATTGCAGGAGAAAGAAGAATATTAGTGTAAAAATGATGCATAGTTAGTGATAAAGTGTTGCATAGTTAGTGTAAAAATTTTGCATGGTTACTGAAACAATGATGTAAAAAATATGTTGCATAGTTAGCGATAAAGTGTTGCAAAGTTAGTGTAAAAATGATGCATAGTTAGTGATAAAGTGTTGCACAGTTAGTGTAACGATGTTGTATAGTTAAAGAAAAAGTGATGCAAAATTAGTGTAAATATGTTCCAAAGTTATTGAAACAAAACAGATGCATAATTAGTGATATAGTGTTGCACAGTTAGTGTCAAAATATTGCATTGTTATTGAAACAATGATGCAAAAAGATGTTGCATAGTTAGTGATAAAAAGTGTTGCAATGTTAGTGTAAGAATGATGCATAGTTAGTGATAAAGTGTTGCATAGTTAGTGTAAAATGTTGCATGGTTATTGAAATTTGAAACAATGATGTAAAAAAATATGTTGCATAGTTAGCGATAAAGTGTTGCAAAATTAGTGTAAAAATGATGCATAATTAGTGATAAAGTGTTGCACAGTTAGTGTAACGATATTGCATGGTTATTGAAACAACGATGTAAAAAATATGTTGCATAATTAGTGATAAAGTGTCGCACAGTTAGTGTAAAATGTTGCATGGCTATTGAAACAATGATGCAAAAACATTGTACACGAGAGACATATTTATTGTAACAAACCAGATACATATTTATTTCAACACGGGTGCATAAGTATTCCAATTACTTAATCTGAGCCATTGATCAACCCAAAGTCAATGGTTAAGAGGTGTCCTCATTTTAAGAGTTGTCATCATTTGATCTGCCATATATATATATATATATTATAACTTATTATAAATATTAAATTAGTCATGTGTTATTATTAAAAATTAGATTATCTATTATAATTTTGATTAATGGTTAAATTCTATTTTATTTTTTATGATTTTATTATCATTTTTTGTTAATTGTACAATAAAAAAATTACACACTTAATTTTTAAATGTTATATTATTAAATAGACTATAAAAGATAAACAATTATAACTCATTATTTATTCCAAAATTAATATAATTTTTTATATTTCTTATTGTCAAACTTAGTTAATAAATTATTTATTACATTATAATTAATTGTGAAATAAATTTATTTTATTTTATCATATGAAACGAGATGGGTCGGGTAAAGCCCAAATTAAAGACTGGGGTTACTCGGTTACCCGACGAAAACCCACTAACCAGTTGGGTAAAACCCAACCCAAACCTGAAGATCATTAGCCGGGTAGCGGGTCGGGTTCGGGTTTGCCAAAACCCGTACCCGACCCGACCCACTTACATCTCTATCCCAAAATCAATTGGTGATGGGACGAGTAGCCTACTAGGCTTATAAACTAGGTTTATTTACCCTATCAAATCAATGTGGGACGACTCACAAGTGATATTCCAACACGCCCCACTCACTTGTGAATCTTTCATTAGCCTAAAGCTACAACCAGGCCGGGTACATTTAATCATCATAAGCCCAAGCCTACAACCAGGCCAAGTACGTTCATAAGCCGAAGCGTATCATTAACCCAACCTACAACCAAGTCGGGTACCTTCATAAGTCCAAATCTACAACCACACCGAGTACATTTTAAATCATTGCAGGTCTCAAATTAGGTCTGCACTGATACCATGTCAAATTTTGATAATCGGGGAATCAGGGGCGCAATCCCACACAGGTGAAGCGTTGAGTCTAGGTGCACCATAGTGAGTGAGGTTTCATCTCAAAACCCAATTGGTGATGGGAAAAGTAACACACTAGACTTATAAACTAAGTTCATTTACCTTATTAAATCAATGTGAGACGACTCACAAGTGATATTCTAATAAAAATTTACAAAAATAATTGATCACTACAACTTCTAACATTATATTTACCCTCTACTCACAGGATTCATGATTTCCAAATGTACATGCATTATATTATTTGGAATTAAATTGATTTCACTATGAGTTTGTGAAATTCGGCGGTCGACCCCATTACAGGTTGGCAGATTTTATTCCCACCATTAAATCTTTTTTTCCAGCAAAGGAAAACATGGCAACATGTTGTCATGCCCCCATAAATTAAAATAAAATAAAATAAATAGACATTCTTTAAAGTAGAAATTGTCATCAGTTAGTTATAAAGCCGGCTCTATAAAAACGTAATAATAAAATAATATTAGTTGCTTCCCTCTTCTCACTAATTTCAACATCTCAAAGAATATATATGAGAATTTACAGAAACCACTTTATTATATATCAAATTTTGAAAAGACATCAAGTTTTATAAAATTTCCAAAAGGGCTAGAGGTTTTTATTTTGCATAAACATTATTCACATCACGCAACACAAATATGATGGATCATAAAAAAAATTGACATAATACACACGTCATAGTTATGTAATTTTACTCATTACATATATCAACTTGAAAATAAATAATTCTTACTCTTACCCTTCAATTATATCAACTTTTATGTCAAAGTATTATGCTAAAAAAAATTATTGGAATAGTATGTCTATTGTTAATTCATCTAAATAAAGTATGTTTTTGCAATGTAAATATTTTCCGAATAACAATATAAAATACCAATATGAAATAATAATAATAATACAATAACAGTGTTGTTAGGTAAGTATACATTTGGATAATCACACATTTCCAATCAATACGCATACTATTGAACTTAAATGTCATACTTTTATTTATGTTATTTTGATGAATGTATATTCATATTATAAAATATGATACTTTTTATGTCACGGGCTAACAAAATTGTATATTCATACTAAATGTCATACGTTTATTTATATTATTTTTAAATATGATATTTTACAATATGATTATGCGTTGTTGTTAACCCGTCTAATGGCTAGACCATATATCTCATGATAAACTTGTAATAGTCCTATTATTATTATATTATTATTATTATTATTATTATTATTATTATTACTATTATTATAGCATAACACTTTGTTAGACATTCCTAAAATCATACTTTTTCAATAGATGTTATACAATTAAAATAAAAATGTCATATTCTAAAAACTAATAAAAATAAAACTCTGACACATCATAAATTAAAAATATGCATTTTTATATTAAAATGTAATAAATCGATTAATGCCTTATCCGCGGTGTATGTGTAGGCAACGGTCGTGACTCGTGAGTGTTAGTTGAGTAGGGCCCGTAAGCTGTCTAATGAGTTTGACTCTGTCAAAATTTTTGAAGTGTTTCATTTTTTATTTTTCCTTTTTAACTTTTCGGAAAAAGGAGGTGAGGAACAAGAGTTAACGTTAGGGACCAACTTTGTCTGTATCCGTTGGAGTAAATTATTAAAGTTGGATAGAAATTCGAAATTCTCAATACTATTCATTAGCTTTTAAAATAGGAAAAAAAAAAATGTAAAAACGACAGCAAATACTGGCTACTTGAGTACCTGTTTGTAAGTTTATGATTCACATTTGAAAAAACAATGCAGCAACCAGCCACAAAAATGGACCCTATTCGGAAACCAACGGTAATATGTTTCCGCTAAATGCCATGGACTCACTGACAATTCCGCTAAAAAAGAGCATTACTATTCATCGCCCATTTACTACTATTTACCGTCCTTTTTAAATAATTTTGTCCCTGGTATTTTTTCTAAANTTAAATAATATTACTATAAATTATTATGTTATATATTCAAAATAATTTGTTATAAATTGGACGTTAGAATAAAAAAAATCATTCAACTGAAGTTTAGGAAATAAAAAAAAAATATCATTTAACTGAAGTTTAGGAAATCTATTACTATATAATACAGTTAAGAAAAATCGAAAAAAAAAAAATCATTTTCCCGCTCAAATGTTTATTTCCCCCCTAAAATTTTATTTGAAATATTTGGCTAACGCGAATATTGGTATATTCCGCCCATACAATTTGGTTTTGCGGATTAATTTCTCACGTGATTTCTAAAATCATGAGTTAATTCCATTTCTAATTCTTTAATTTGATTTAAATTTGGAAGCGATTTTTATATATCATGTCAATCTTAAAATCGTAGGTAGAATTTCGTTGGTGTAGAAAAAAAAATTGGACGAATGTTTGAGTTGTATGTAAAATTTCTTAACATCTTTAACATGGATAAAAAAAACTAAGATATATGTCAAAAAAATGTTAAATACAATTAAATTTATCTATTCTTTTTTTTTTAAACACCTACAGTTTTATATGCTATTTATTAAAAAATGTCTAAAAACATCTATAATAATTTAGCTAATTTTCATTAATATAAGTTGCAAGATCATTTTTAAAATTAAAATATTTACATATTATGAAACAAATCGTTCTTTATAAAACCTGAATATTCGATTAATAAAATATGTATTCAAAACTTTTAAAAAATATTTCCTTCAGGAAAGTGAAAGGTTTCAACGGGAAATTTATTTTAATAGACGTAATTTTAATGAGTTGATAAAACTAAATAAATATGTGATTGTGATGAGTTGAGTCGCATGATCCCGGAAAAGTAGCAGCGGAAGCAAATATAATGGATGAGGAAAAAATAGAAATAAAATATAATTAATTTTATAATCTAAATTTGGTTATTAGATTTTTAAATTCAAACATTTAAAGGAAAAAATCACAAGCAGATTTTTTGGGTAAATTTTATTTTATCTTGATTCTCATATAATCACATTTCTAACAAACTAATTAATCTTATATTTTTTATCTACATTATCTAACTAAATTTTTTATGATATAACTAATATAATATCTTAACAAATTAATCATTTATCTACCGGAATTATCTCTCTAACAAACTTGCCAATTTTTTTGAATTAAAATGATATGACTAAATTTTTTATGATATAACTAATATAAATATTATTGATTTATCTCTTTAATAAATGTTTATTATTTATTTTTTTCCTTACGTGATATAATCTAAATTTGGTTATTAGATTCTTAAATTCAAACATTTAAAGGAAAAGAACACAAGTAGATTTTTTGGGTACATTTTATTTTATCTTAACTTTCATATAATCACATTCCTAACAAACTAATTAATACAATTACAATTATTTAACTAGAATTTTTAAAATATAATTAATATAATATTTTAACTAATTAAACTTTAATTATTCCGTCTTCTACTCTATTTGAAATCCAAAATTAAAATTTTAAACATATTCATAAACAAGCTCATTAGTATAATATTTTTTTACCCACATTTATATAATTGTATTTCTTAAAATATGAGCTCCTACGTGCATCGCACGGGATATACACTAGTAAAAAAAACCATTCAACTTAATGTTTTACAATAAAAAAAAAACTTATTCAACTGAAGTTTAAGAAATAAAAAAACCCATTCAACTTAAAAATGAAAAAAAAAAAATACAAGTGATGCGATTTTCGATTACTCTGTAACACGAACGTATGTTCCCACGCTTCGAGACAAGCTCGTTCTCCCGAGTCGACCCGTCAGACTCTCAGGAGAACGAGCCTGTCTCGAAGCGTAGGTGTAACACCCAACCTTTTCTAACTTTTATTTACGAAAAACTGAGTAAAATTTTCGCGTTTGTTTTCAAAAGATGCTGATACTGTTTTCGAAAAATACTTATACTTAACTAACTCACGGGATGTTACTTACTTAATAACTAACTTCTTACTATTTCCTTTTACTTATGCATGTACCAAAATTGATATAAAATCCAGCGGAAAAATATGGATAAGAGAAAATAAAACATGTATGCATACAAGTTCTAGGTTGGCAGTACAGAAGCGTAAATAAAATACAGTACAGTCTGAAAATTATATTATTACATGCTAACATAAACATAAACATAATTGAATGTCCAGCTGTCTTCGAACACCACCACACCGCCGCTCGGCTCACGCTCCGACTGGACTCCGACTCACGTTTGTTTAGTGGATTTATTCAACTTATTATTATTATAATTTATAAGTATTATTATAATTATTAAAATTAATTATAATTATATTAGAAATTATTATTATAATTATTATAATTAATTCTAATTTTTAATTATTATTATAATTAGTATAATTAATTCTAATTATTATTATAAATTATTATTTTAATTATTATAATTATAATTTTAATTTATAATTATTATTGTAATTAATTATAATTATTATTATAAATTATAAATAATTATAATAATATTAATTATTATTATTTTTATAATTTATAATTAATTATATATTATAATTAATAATTATTATTATAAAAAAATATCAA
>BKCP01004849.1:2950929-2962281 GCA_008636005.1 Striga asiatica
AAAAGGAGAAAAAGGGTTAAGAGCAAAAGAGTAAAAGGAGGGGGAGGGGGGGGGAGGGGTGAGTAGTAATGGGAGGGCGGTGAATAGTAAATGAGCTAAAAAATGAAACTCACAATTTTTTGCTACAGTAATGGCTTCAGTAGCTGTTGTGCTAATTTGCAATTTAGCATGAGAAAAAATAGTAGAGAGAGTGCTAAGGGTGTGATTGGATATGAATTTGATCGATTTGTGGTATGGTTAGTTGTTAGTGAGAATTTATGTTTAAATTAAAATATTATTTAAAATAAAATATTTAAAGTTGATTTGATGTATAAGTAGGAGAAAAAATGATTGGAAGTGATGGTTAACTAAAATTATGTGAGTGGATGAATAGTAGATTAAAAATGATGTGATGTGTAAGAGTGATTGGTTGACATTATTGTACGGGGTATATAGACCGAACGGACAGAAACTAAATTAAATAAAAAGTCTATTCGGATTCGCGTGGGTGAATAGCACAGAAGTGATAAAAAACGGATCGAACGTACGAAAGCGAACGAGCGAGCCAGGGACAGCGTGCTCGGCCAGCGCTAATCATTACCAGGATTTGTCCGTACGATACGCATTAAATGTTGGGGATTCAATAATAATCCATCCAAGGGTGTTAAACAAGTTGGAACACGTGTCACGACCCAATTTAATTATTTGTATTGAGATGAGATTATATAGTACAATGCATTAAATGTGGTGTGATTAAATAAAAAAAAATAAAAATCCAAAGAGGATTGTAACAAGCCCTCACATTTCCTATAAATGGAAGGAGAGGCAACATTAATTGCAAGAAGTAAATGCTCTCATCAATGATATAAAAGTCACGGATAGAATAACCATTCGTACCAAGTTCCATATTAAACTCTATTCGTGCAGACCGAACCGAGTATACACTCTAGTATACAGTTCGAAAAAGTTTGTTGGTCATTTTTTAGACATCAACAATTATTTAATTATACTAATAATATAGATGATAATAATGTTGAGTTAAAGTTGAATTAAATATGAGTTTTGATTGATTTTTTTTTTTTTTGGTTAAGTTCATAACTAATCACACCCTAACTTACCTGATAAATTATTTACTTGAATTGACGATGAGTAGAGTTGGTAAACGAAAAAAACTGCTCGTGAACTTAGTTCGACTCATTAAGATTCGAGTTTGGCTTAGCTCGTTCGACAAACGAGCCTAACACTCGTTTGATAGTCGTTTAGTTAACGAGTCAAGCCGAGCCGAACCGAGATAGAAATTTTTGTAAGTACAAGATGGTTGATATAAAGTTGGTGGTCAATCAAGTAGTTCAAGAGATTCAAATCATCATTCATGATACATTCTGCGAATGATTGGTTGTGAACGAAACCTTTTAAGTGGCGGCAATTGTCGAAAAGTTGTCTCTTTCGTGGAAGGACTTTGAAAGTGAATACGATTTTTTAATCGTATTTAATATAATTTATTTTTATTTTGCTTTTCTAAATATAGTAAAATATCTAAAAAATAATATTTGTATATGTTATTATTTTATTTGATTTTATTGAATCCTATTCTGAACAGGTATTTTGCTTGGAGAGGAATTTTGGCTAGGAAAGGAATCATAACAGTACAAGAAAATATCTAACAAATAAATATAAAGGAGCAGACAAGCTGTGAGAGAACGAAGACGCACGCACTCATGCAATTTTGATTGAAGAGCTTAGACTGCAAATTTCATATTGAGAGTGCAAGGATGGAATCAACAATAGAAGCTGATTAGAAATTTCTTCGTGTTGCATACGATACGTGAAGAAGGTCAACACGATTCATCCCAAAATCATCCGAAGCTCGTATTTTTTCACCTATTCATCCGATATTTTTTTACTATTTTATTTACTTTTATTTTATTTTATGTAGGGGGGTTGTTTGTCTTATTTTCGTTGTTATTTTCGTTATTGGTTTGCTAATACTTTTCCCCGTTTTTAGTGTTAGTGTATATACTAAAAGCTTGGTTTTTTTGCATTATTTACACTATTTTTTGTTGAATCAGAATCATGTTTAATTAAACATTTTTATATTCTGGTGTTTTACATTTGGATAATTATGGTTCATCACGGATGGATAGAAAATCATATTATTGGTTACTTGTAAAAACATAAATAATTAGTTCACAACCTAGTTGAAAATGAACAACTCATCGTAAACGGTTGTAGTATAATTCAGATAGGTTAGTCTTGACTGATGATTTATGCTAGTACATCTCGACTAAACTAAGTTATTCAATTCAAAATTTTGAATTTTGGTACGATTGTCCTTCTTTACTTTTAAAAACTCGGTTATATCAATTCGATATTGTTTTTGTTTTTTATTATTATTATTGACATAACCGAAATATTCGGGTGACCAAACAATATATTTGACATTTTCTTTAGGTAACATATTATTCATTTTCAAACAAATATTAAATATAAATATTGATTATTAATTATAATTGTATTAATTACAAATTTGATCGATGAATTATTTAAATTTTTTAAATTGAGAGCTATTCCATCATTGGGACATCACCAAAACACTTTGTCCGAATCACTTTCATGAATTAAATAAATAATGATATACTAAAAAAGAAAAGTCATGCAACTAACTAAAAACGGGGTTATATTCACTCATTGACTGTTTATATTCAGCTGTTGGCTGCGTATATTCAGCTGGTGGCTGTATTTTGCACATTTGTGCTTTTAATATATAAAATCTCTATCGTTTCGAAAAAAAAAAAAACTAAAACAAAACAAAAACTGAATTGAGATGAGTTGGTTGATTTGATTAGATACGTTNCTTGATAAAAAAAAAAAAATAAAAAAAAAAGTCAAAAAGTGGAAAACATTGCAAATCAGAAGATTTGAGAAGGTAGGCGAAAGGTCTTTTCGTTTCCGCCTAACTTCTATTCTTTATATATTTTTCTTGCAAACAAGTCCTTAATACTTATTAAATTTACAAACTCAAGCCTCTCATTTCAAAAAACCATAACACTCCATCTCCCCCGGCCAGTCATCCCGTCGCCGCCAACCACTGTTGCCCAAGGCTCGACGCAATCTCCGGCTGCAAACTTCACGTCCACCATGACAGAGGTGCGACAACCACGATTCCATCTGTTGGGATCTATGAGGATCTCGTTATGTACAAATTACGAATTCAATAGCAAATGTAAACCTATGCACAACGGATCTAAAGGTTTGACGTAGAAAACTTACGGCTTAAAACTTTTCTGAATATGATGGATTCGGGATGATCAGGAACAGCACACAAACAGAACTGGATCACACGAACAGGATGGCAGGGTCGGTCGTGTCGCACGATCGAGGTGGTCGTGTCGCGTGCAGGTGCGCCGGTCGGGTCGGGTCGTGTCGCGATCGGGTGGCCAAGTCGCGGCGGTGCTCCGGCTGGATCGCGGCGGCAGACGGCTGGTCGGGTTGGCGGATCGCGGCCTTTGGGTCGTGGTTCGTCAACTCCTTGTAGATGATCACCGGGTCTTGAATACCTTTGGATCTTTTACTGTATTACTCACACACCTCTTCAACTTGTACCGGTGGAGCAACAAGAAGAAGATAAAGCTCGAGTGAGAACTGAGAGAGATAGAGAGGAGTGCACGATACACGTTAATTATGTGTATCTCTCTTCTCATGAGCTTAATGATGTATATATAGAGCTACAATAGGGATCTTTAGGAGATTAGGAATAGAGCTTCTTAAGTAATAGACTAACTATAGGCCAGACCCACTTTTCCAATTACTTAAATAATATTACGGTCCACTAACGTAATATTATTGCACTCCTTTTTTCTAGCCCAAATTATATTTGAGGCTCCAATTATAATTACTCGAATTACCTTCCCATGTTTAAAATATAATGACCGTTAATTAATTCGATTACTGACAATAAAAAATTAATTAATTTATTATTTATTTCACCAAAGCTAGCGCTCGTTCATCACATTATTATTATGCCGGAACTTAATCCACCAGCAGGGTTTAGCATAACAATCCTTCATGAATTCACTTCGGGGACATCATCAAACTAACGCTCATGGTGACCGTAAATATACTAACAACACATTATACATACAACAATATTACCCAAGACAGTAGGAATATTAATCCAGCGAACTGAACCTCACCCAGGTGATTCAAAGTAATATGTACTGCTTGTATATGCCTGTTTAATATCTTACGAGTTAAGAGAACGCAGTAATTAACCGAGGCCTAGTTCGTTTACGACGATCAGTATAAAACGAACTTTTCCTCTCTGGGATCATGTTCAATACATAAATTTACTAGTGCAACTGATCAGTCAAGACAAACTATACTGTTGACACTACAACAGTTCAGATGGGGTGTTCATTTCCATCTAGGTTGTGAACCATAATTCTTGTTTCGCAAGTAATTGATAGAATGATCTTTTGTTCGCTCGATGACGACCCATTCTATCTAAGTGCAAAACAACATAACATAGAACTTGTTTAATCTAACATTATTCTCATTCATAAAAGGTAAAAGTGTTAATATCATCTAAAGGCAAGCTTTCAGTATATAACACTAACACCATCGTCGCCGCCGCCGCCGGAGCCTTTTAGCCCCGCCGCAGCCGCCTGAGACCCCTGCTCAATAGTCGTCGCCTCCTTTGACCTGAAACGCCGCACTCTCCTCCGCCCTTCTCCGCCCGTTGCCGTCGCCAACGCGGTCCCCGGCCCAGCTCCACCACTGCTCCCCTCACGGACAGCAATGCACCATCGCTCAGACCGCCACCGTCCTGCCGGCCACCTCCACCTCATACACGACGACTGCTTCAATGAAGATCTGCCGCCTCGCACACCGACGCTGCCAGTCACGCTTACAACGAAAATGACCGGTCGACAAGGACTACCCAGACGCTGATCTCTCCAGTTCTATTGACGGAGGTGGCGGCTTGTGGCCGAGGACGTCGTCTTCCTCAGAACATGGTCACCGGCCTGTAGTTTGTGTGTGTCTGTGAGTTTCTGTGTGTCACTATGTGTGTAGGTGGGTAGTGTGTTTTTTATGTGTGTGTGCAGCATGGGTTGTGTGTGAGTGTGGTAGAGATAATTATCTTAATGTGAGTGGTTGGGGTGGGGTCCCACTATGAGATTCTGATTTGAATTCCCTTAATAAGTGGTCAAATGTATATATTTGACTACAATATGACCACTTAATTACGATATTGCCATAACATGCTTGACTGACATTAATAGATTTTAACTTGATCATGTCATTGGTTTGATGGATCTAATGATTTATAATTATTCTCATTTTTTTTCACTATCCATTTTTTCTCATATTATTCCTTTTATATATATATTTATGAGTGAAAAACTGATTGGATTCGACCAGTGAAACTTGTAGCTTCATTGTTGATCCAATTTTGAAAACCACGCAAATACCAAGGGTGTGCTTGCTTATGAAATATTTCATTCAAAATGAATTATTTTAGTTAAGTAGAGTTAATTTTAAAAAAGGTAGTATGATTAATTGTTAGCGAAATTTTAATAATATATTAAAATAATATTTAAATAAAATAATTATTAATGATTTGATGTAAAAGTAGGATATAAATGATTGGAAATGATTGAAAATGATAGGTAGTTAAAATTATGTGAGTGAATGAATAATGAATTAAAGTTGATGTGATATGTAAGAATGATAATTTTATGATATTTAATTATATAAATAATAAAAATAATAGTGGAATTGAGTTAAAGTTGAGTTAGATTTTGCAACAAACATTCCATAAACAATTAATAATTATGAAAAGGCTAAAATATGTCAAAGTGAATTTTACTCAAACAAGTGGAACAAATATTGAATTAACCAATTGTAGGCCTTAGACAGAGTCGCACAGTAACACTAGGGCGGGTCACATAAACCCAGATTTGAACTGCCCACTGAAAATTCTTCTCAGATTCACAACCGTAGATTGGATCAAGATGATGACCTGAAAATAGCAGATCAAACCGAAGACTTTCCCTGTCAGAAAGTCCAATTTTTTTTATCAAGAGATACGAACATATTCAAAGGGTCTTTTCCGATTGTCGATTCAGATCCGATAGGGGCTTGGAACTGACGGCGGGATGGCCTCCACCGTCCGATCTTTCTGCATCTTCATCTTCTTCTTCTACACCGCGTTCCTCGTGTCTGTTGCTTTCGGCAAGGTGATTGATTGGTTATTATGTTGCAGGGCTTCTGAATTTCTCCTTTTTTATTCGATGGATGCCTGTAGATCTTGTTTTTATGCGAACGTCTGTAAATTTTACTGCACTTGGGTTCCTCGTGATGCGTGATTTCTGTTGCTGATGTCTCATTGTTGATATTGCTTTGTTATGTTTACAATTTACTGATCGGGAATATGAGGTTACATATGTTTGTCGGCTGAAATTTTGATAGGGAAGAGTAGACATTGACTTTATGTTTTGATTATAGCTATATGCTAGTAGTTTGTTACTTGTTCTACTCTCTTACTGTTGATCATCCAAGGTTGCAACAAAGTTTTATAAAGCTTGGAATGAAAATGTCAGAATACTAAAGGGGCTGGCCTTTGATTCGTCTTTCCTTCTTTTTTTGGTCATTAAATTTTGTGGATTCGACCGGTCAAAGAGTATGCTTGGCATCTTATTGCACTAATTTTCTTTCACAATGATTGTCCAAATCTCGATCATTTTTCTTTACTTTATTTCGTTGTGCATTAAATTGCAAATTTTTTCCTTGTCTGATTATGAGTAATGTCTTTTGTTTTATGAATGGATGTGATTTGCATGGGTTTCTTCAACATGTCATGATTTTTAGGAACCTGATCATCCCATGCAAAGAATTTAATGTGTGTTAACTTTTCAATAGTTGACGTTATTTCATTTACCTGCAGTATGAAGCTGATGAGACTGTCACTCTGTGGGTGAACAAGGTTGGTCCGTATAATAATCCCCAAGAGACCTACAATTACTACATTCTTCCATTTTGCCACGCACCTGGCAACCCTGCTCACAAATGGGGTGGGCTTGGTGAGGTTCTTGGAGGGAATGAGCTCATCGATAGCCAGATTGAAATAAAATTCAAGAGTAATGTGATTTTACTGCTTATGTAAAGCTTACTTGTTTTATTTTCCTGCGACATTGTACATTATATGTGGTTAATCTATTTTGCAGGAGATGTGGAGAAGACTACGGTCTGTGAAATTGAACTTGATGCAGCAAAAGCTAAGCAGTTTAAGGATGCAATTGATAATTCATACTGGTTTGAATTTTTTATGGGTATGTTCAACAAGGTTTTTGCACTTACAAAATTTCTGATTAAGCTTATTACACACACACGCACACACACATGACACATATATATCCGTATAATTTTATGTACATATTCAGTACCTTTTTGTACTTCTATAACCTTTGTTGTTTTTGTGTACCCTTGCTTATTGCTTGTGATCAGATGACCTGCCGTTGTGGGGTAAGTATCTGACTTTATCTTATAGTTTACTTTATTGTTGTGCTATCAGCTATTTTGAACTTTTATTCAACTGTGAACCATGTGCATAGGTTTTGTTGGTGAGGTTCTTCCTGATAGAAACCGTGATAATAAGCATGTGCTATGGACACACAAGAATCTTGTCATCAATTACAATGGGAACCAGGTTGACTAGAACAAAGATTATTTACACACTTATTCATTCCAGCAACCAAATGTAAGATGATTGTTCATTTTGAACTGATAGAATGTGCACTTGCAGATTATTCATGTCAATCTCACTCAAGATAACCCTAAGCCACTTGAAGAGGGACGAGTGCTGGATATGACATACTCCGTCAAATGGGTTCCAACGAACATTACATTTGCGCGCCGTTTCGATGTTTATTTGGATTATCCGTTTTTTGAGCACCAGGTGTGTTTTCCTCAATGGTGCATAGTTTTGCAGTGAATATGTTCCTGTTAGCTGATCCATGTTTGGAACTACTTGTTTGTTTACTTTTGAATTTTGATTCCCGTGTACTAGTTAATATTCTTTAAATATGCCGACAATATTTTGATGAAAGTCTCAAAGCTGATATCTGGAAGTTATTGCCAAAATTTGTGTGCCATTATTTTCCCAGCCAGCTTATCCGAGCATTTTCTTTTTGCAGATCCACTGGTTTTCTGTCTTTAATTCTTTCATGATGGTAATTTTCCTTACTGGATTGGTGTCAATGATATTAATGCGAACTCTGCGCAATGACTATGCCAAATATGCCCGGGAAGATGATGATCTCGAGACTCTGGTAATGATTGTGAATTTTCTTGTCTTAAAATTCACACTATACTGATGTTTGTTTATTACATACTGGAAGCTTGATCAATTAAATTAATCAGTAGGAACGGGATGTAAGCGAAGAATCTGGTTGGAAACTTGTCCACGGTGATGTGTTCCGGTCTCCCCATAATTTGGCTCTGCTATCAGCAGTTGTCGGCACTGGCGCTCAGCTGGCCACACTTGTTTTGCTCGTCATTATTTTAGCAATTGTGGGAATGCTTTACATAGGGTATGCTGTGACCACTTACATATTCATTGTAGTTTGCAAACTTTTAATTTTAATATTATAATCACTGATCACCTCGAACAGAAGATGTATAGGTTAACTGTGAGTTGCTTAGTTGCAACATGTTTTCTCAATGACCTTACTTCGCACTGAAAGAGTACCTAATAGTTTGAATGGTGCAATGACTTGCATGCTCTGGCCTTTCTGGATCATTATGGGGAATGAATATGGATGAAATTGAGAAGTAGTGCAGCATGAGAACAATTGAATTTCTGCATTCCACAGAGTTACGAATTCTTGTTTTAAACATATTTTTCTTGATTTTTGGGTGTACTACACTGGAAATATGTTATTCATCATCCATTACATTTTCGTGAAGTATTTTGCCTTTGATATATTAGGCAACCAACCTCCTCTAGACGGTATTGGTTCCATTATCTGAATTGAAATAGTTACAGTCTTTATTAGTTGGCCTCTTACACGTTGGAATTCATTCAGTTCTGTCTGTTTTCATATTTTTGTCTGATAAAATTTTGGAACCTTTTTTGCACTTAATTGCGTAAATAATATAAATTTACCATATGAGGCGTGAGCACGTGTTCGTGATTCTGCTTCGCTGCTGAAGGGTATTACTTTTTCTTCAGTGTTCTTATTCAACTTGATTCTTTTCTAACTTCTACCCTCTCCATATTGTTTGATCCAGGAGAGGAGCAATTGTCACCACCTTCATCGTATGCTATGCTTTAACCTCGTTTATTGCTGGTTACATCAGCGGTGGCATGTATTCCCGCAATGGTGGTATGTATCATTTCTTGCTAACTTTTACTTGTTCAACCCTTTATCTTATGATGTGTACTATTATTTCAAATCTTTTTGTGAATCATCTAAGTGGTGATAATAACTTCTGTTGCCTCTTGTTAGGTAAGAAATGGATTAAGTCAATGATCCTCACTGCCTCACTCTTCCCATTCTTGTGCTTTGGAATTGGCTTCATCCTTAACACAGTTGCTATATTTTATGGTTCACTGGCCGCCATCCCTTTTGGTACTATGGTGGTTATTTTTGTCATATGGGCCTTTATTTCATTCCCCTTGGCTCTTCTTGGCACCGTTGTTGGAAGAAACTGGAGTGGCACCCCAAACAATCCTTGCCGAGTGAAGACAATCCCTCGTCCAATTCCCGAGAAGAAATGGTACCTCACGCCATCCGTTATCTCTCTCATGGGGGGTCTGCTTCCTTTTGGAAGCATCTTTATCGAGATGTATTTTGTCTTCACCTCTTTTTGGAATTACAAGGTAATTTTAACTCTTAGGGCGTACTTGTTTACAAATAAATCCGCACAAAATGAGTTTTATTGGTTAACTAGGGTTAGTTTTGAATAATGTGGTATGGTTAGTTGTTAGTGGAATTTTAAGTTTATATTAAAATGTATTTACAATAAAATAATTAAATTTGATTTGATAAAATTAGGAGAAGAAGTGATGTGAAGTGATGGTTAGTTAAAATTATGTGAGTGGATGAATAGTGAATTAAAGTTGATGTGAGGTGTAAGAATGATTGGTTTCTATTAAATATATTGATAATATTAAGGATAGTGGAGTTGAGTTAAAGTTGAGTTAAATTTTGAGTATGAATTGGATGTGAAATGAAATATTTGGTAAACATACATGCCCTTAGTTTTCAGCGTTCATTGTTATGCTTTGCCAGAGACATTTCAAAATGTGCATTAAAGTTTGAAAATCAGTATTTGTTGAATTATTGTGATATTTTGATTTTTGCCATTCCTCATTTGGTTCACGTGTTGATAGGTTTACTATGTGTACGGCTTCATGCTTCTCGTCTTTGTGATTCTGATCATTGTCACCGTTTGCGTGACAATCGTGGGCACATATTTCTTGCTGAATGCCGAGAACTACCACTGGCAGTGGACTTCGTTTTTCTCCGCTGCCTCAACTGCTCTATATGTATACTCCTATTCGGTATATTACTATCATGTCAAGACCAAGATGTCGGGCTTCTTCCAGACCAGCTTCTATTTTGGATACACTTTGATGTTTTGTCTTGGTCTTGGAATACTATGTGGTAAGTCTGCTTTGCACTTTCCTCGACTTTTAAAGAGTACGGGAACTATTCTTCATCCATTTATCATTTGGTCTGCAAATTGTACTAATTTTCACTACAAACTTGCAGGTGCGGTTGGATTTCTGGGCTCTAACTTATTTGTCAGGAGAATTTACAAGAACATCAAGTGCGACTAGATTTCTATAATACATACGTGAAGTACTTTGGTTTGATTGTTGGATCATAAGTTGAATGTGACGATGGGGAAACGAGGAAAGAGAGCCTGAGAAGACGAGTCGAATCTTTTTGTAGCAGTGGATTCATTAATGTTACAGCTTTTGGCTATAGAGATTTGGGATTGTTAATTAGAAATAACTACATTTTGCATACTCCCATTAACATAAAAATATTTGTAGTTGTAAATCTCGTGCCTTATAGGGCATTTGTCACCTGACTCGCTATATTAACTCGGACTCTGATGATTCTTGATTTTTTCGTCCTGACTGAGTTCGAGCATAAAAACTAAAACTTGACTGGATTTATTTCCTTTTCTGTTTAGTGGTTTGTTTTCATTTTAGTTCCTTTCGTTTTATTTCATTTTTCTTTACCAGGTATTGATTATTGTATTATGATTTTAACTATTATCTTCAAGTTTTGACCAAGTCCTCTAACAAAATGAAGGTGGTGCAAAAAATAAAAGAATGAAAGTAGTATAAAGAAGGAA
>BKCP01004850.1:4628-81456 GCA_008636005.1 Striga asiatica
ATATATATATATATATATATATATATATATATATATATATATATAAACTGGAATATAAATAAATTGATTAAGAATAATATAGAAATAAATTCTTACAATCAGAAAAAGAAGAGGCACATTAAAAGCAGTCCTATTGCTCTTTTCCCATTTCAGTCTTTTTGTAATCAGACTTTCAAGAGTGTAATTAGCCCAATCCAGCTCAAAAACAGATGTTATGTCAGTAATGGACTTGAAGAAAAGAGGGTTGACATAACCAGCAGAAATTGATCCAATGATCAAAGCATAACCCAAAGCAGCAAAATGACAACGAAACATTTCACCACCACCATCACACTACAACATTTGCTTGTTGACATAGTCGGGAGTGATTTTATCAAAAAATTTTGGAAACTTACTCCACCAATTATTCAACAGCTCACAGTCTTCAGACTTATTCTTTAATTGAATAGGCTTCTCCCCTCTCGGCAAGCCTAATACCTTCTCAACATCAACAACGTCAATGTGGATGTTGCCCTCACTAAAAGGCAATACAGAGCTAAATGGGTCAAAATTATCCAACACCCAGTAAGATAAATAGGTTGGAATCTCTTTGATTTTGAGATGCAGTAAATATCCAAACCCCATTTTTTCTACTGCTCGTTTCTGGTCATCATTGAATTGAGCAATAGCTTCAACCAGCACTTTTGGAGAAGAACGTGTTGACAGCTTTGGTAAAAGAATTGGAACATCAGGCTGCCGTTCACGAGCTTGACGTACACGAGGGCAAGATGAATCAGTCAGCAAAAGAATATCATCATCCCCCGGACGCTCATTGGATTTTGGCATAGACATTTCTTCAAATTAAACTGAGTTACAAAAAAAAAAAATGTCAACTATATAGTCAGCTAGATGGAACAAATCTTGCATCAGCAGAGAAGCAGTCTTGCAACTAAGATTGCAACTAGATATAACTAACCTAGCAACAAAAGAGAACTAACCTAGCAACTACAGAAAACTAACCAAGCAGCTACAGATAACTAACCTAGTAGCTACAGATAACTAACCTAGCAGCATCAAACAACTAACCTACCAGCATTAGACAACTAACCTAGCAGCATCAGACAACTAACCTAGCAGCATCAGACAACTAACCTAGCAACATAAGATAACTAACCTAGCAGCATCACACAACTAACCTAACAGCATCAGACCAGATTACTGTGTAGGTTGAGACAGTGGAACTGGGATGTTTTTGGAAACCTCCATCAGCGCCTTTCTGCGGCTCAGAGTGCGCATGCGGAGGCTGAGCGGGCCTATGACCTGGATCCCACTCCGGAGAACAGGACTGCGATGCACCGCTGCCACGCCGAGTACCAGCTCCGACTCCTTATGGAGGAGGATTTCTAGAAGCAGAAGGCGGCCGTTCGCTGGGTGGTAGAGGGCGAGCGGAACACTAGGTTCTTCCAGGGCTTCATTAGACAGAAGCGTGCTAAGTCACACATCCATAGTATTGAGGCAGATGGGTCATCCCTGACCCAGGAGTCTCAGATTCGGGAGTCGGCTGTTGCTCACTTCCAGACCCTCTTCACCTCTGACAGACGATCCCTCGTTGCCCCGACCGTCTCTCTCTTCCCTACCATACCTCCTTCGGTCGACCTTGTCGACCTCTGTGAGCTTCCGAATAGGGAGGAGGTTAGGGATGTTGTTTTTGGGATTGATCCCAACAGCGTTTCTGGCCCCGATGGGTTCGCTTCCCTCTTCTATTAGGTCTGCTGGGATATAGTCGAGCCTGATGTTGAGGAGGCGGTATTGGATTTCTTCACCGGTCACCGGATGCCGGATTCCTTCACGGTTACCTCTGTCGTCTTGATTCCCAAAAGACCCAATCCGAGCTCTTGGTCCGACTACAGGCCCATCAGCCTGTGTAACGTGACCAATAAGCTTATTTCGAAGATTCTTAACGGTCGTCTTTCCCCTATTCTCCCCTCCCTCATCTCTCCGAACCAGAGTGGCTTCGTTAAGGATCGGGTCATTAGTGATAACATACTTTTGGCCCAGGAGATGATCCACGATATCTCTCATGCAGACTGGAAGCGGGCTCCCAACATTGCGCTGAAGCTAGATATGGCTAAGGCATATGATAGAGTGGAGTGGCCGTTTCTTAGGGAGGCACTGGCTAGGATGGGATTCCCGGAGCGATGGATCAGCTTTGTAGAGGCGTGTGTGGAGAATTGCACGTTCTCGGTCCTGGTTAATGGCAGCCCCACAGATTTTTTTCCCTCATCTAGAGGCCTTAGACAGGGAGACCCCCTTTCCCCGTCCCTTTTTGTTCTTGCGGCGGACTACCTCTCTCGCTGCCTCGACGGCTTTATCCGCGACTATCCTCAGATGACATATAGCACCCGTGGCTATGGTCCCCCCGTCTCGCACTTATCTTATGCGGATGACATCATCATCTTCACTCGTGCGAATGATGATGGGCTGATCGAGCTTATGCACCTTCTGGAGCATTATAGCTCGGTGACCGGCCAGCTGATCAGTGTGCAGAAGAGCACCTTCACCCTTTCCTCCTCCAGCGTGGACAGGTGGGCTCAGTGAGTCCACGAGATCACTGGCTTTGCGCACGGCGACCTTCCCATTACCTACCTTGGTGCCCCTTTATATAAGGGCAACCTAACGAGAGCGCTCTTTGTGGGCATCAGGCAGAGGATTATCGATAGGTCCACCCTTGGCAAGATTGACCAGATTATGGCTCGTTATTTCTGAGGTTACGAGGATGGTTCGGGGAGGGGAAGACGTACCCACTGGGTGAGTTGGAACTCTATCTGCCGCCCTCTCCCTGAGGGTGGCCTTGGCATCCGTCGCCTTAGGGATATTGTTACTGCCTTTTCATACAAGTTGTGGTGGCGCTTCAGGGAAGGAAAGTCGCTTTAAGCCCAGTACCTTCGCGGCAAGTACTGCTGTAGACGCGCCAACCACCCTTGTTGGGTAACGGCGATTGCGCATGATAGCAGACAGTGGCGGCGTCTTACTAGGGTTGGTAGGCGCACCCAGGATCACATTTTTTGGGTTTTGGGGGTTGGCGAGGTTAGTTTCTAGGATGAGTGGTGGTTAGGTGATAGGCCGTTGTCTAGAGATAGGCAGGTCTCGCATTCCCCCTACCTGCTTGTGCGCGACCTTTGGACGGACGGGTCGTGGGATAGGGGGAAGGTTGATAGAGAGTTGGGCTCCGGGGCAGGTTTTAGTGAGCAGTTATTAGATAGGATCCAGCAGATACCCATCTCGGGGGACGGTTCGGATGGTATGAGGTGGAGACTTACATCATCTTGTGTGTTTTCTACTACCTCGGCTTGGGAGCAGATCAGGTTGAGAGATCAGCCGAATCTTCTCTTCGGAGCCATCTAGAGCGACCTTTTCACCCCTACCATATCTGTTTTCCTTTGGCACCTCCTCTTGCGCCGGATACACGTGGACACTGTGTTACATGCGAGGGGGATCTTCTTCCCCTCCCAATGTGTGTGTTGTTCTGAGACCGGACGTCATGAGACCGAGACCTTTACCCACCTTTTTCTAGAGAGTGAGATTGTGAGGAGAGTGTGGGAGCATTTTGCTACTTGGACTCATATATCCCTACCCTCCACAGACAGTTTTTTTGAGCTCCTGAGTTTTTTCTCACAGAGCACACACTTTAGACACGTGAGCTTCCTCATTCCTTGTCTGATCCTTTGGTTCACCTGGACGGAAAGGAATAGTGCGAAGCATAGGGATATTACTTTCTTGCTTTCTCACATTGTTTTGCAGTTGGAGAGACACGTTTCGCTCCTCACAGCGTTGGGCAGGCTTTCTGCACGTGAGTGGACAGGTTGCACGCCACCGCACCGCTACAGGGTGGCTCCCCCTCCGCCTGTTCGGTCACCTAGGCCCAGAGCTGTTGTTTGGCTTCGACCCGACTCTCCTTGGGTCAAGCTGAACACCGATGGATCTTTCGATCGCCATAGCGGTACTGCCGGAGGAGTAGGCTTGATCCGGGACCACAGTGGAGCTCTTATCACCGCCTTCCACACGTCCCTTCAGGCCTCCTCGAGCTACGATGCAGAGATTCAGGCATTACAGATTGGCCTTCAGATTGCTGCCGACCTCTCTAGTCATATTTGGATTGAGTTGGACGCTGCGGCTGTCGTCACCCTCCTGTCCTCGGGTCATCAGGGCTCGTGGCAGATTCAGCACCCGCTTATGCGCATTAGAGATCTACTTCGGTCTGTCCATTACAGGATCCCACATGCACAGGTATTTTAGAATAACTAACCCACTTGGTACCGAAATAGTAATTAAATACTCCAGAGTCGATAGAATGATAGCATGGCTCGTCAAACACCTACAATGGTTACGGGGTCCTATCAATGACTATCCAACACATAGATACACTCATATCAACATTCATATAAAAAACACTTAGGTCAATTCAGCCCATATAAGTCATATAAACAAGCATGAAAGAGTAAACTCTATTTCTGAACAATCAACATGAGTTTTTAAAACTTAAACTCGCGCAGCAATTTCAAAATCAACTCAACTTGCAGCACATATATCATATAATCATGATTCTAGTTCTATTTCAACTGCAAGACATGAATCTACAATTCTTATGAAGACATCGAAAACAAATAAGGTCATCTACCAGGATATAAATTATCAAACACTTGAAACAGAGTTACAGTTAAAAATCTGGAAACATACGGTTGATAGGACCTCAGTATTTGCAAGATAAATAAAGCCACATACATGATTTCAAGAAGATTCAAAAACCAAAATGCAGATAACTCGATTATCTACAACTTTTCTTAAGACCCTATTGACAAATAATAATGCTATCTATAAGTTTAAACATAAAACATATGATTCATATAATCTGCCCAAAACCAATTTCGGATACAAACAGCACCTCAGTTATTAGACTCTAACTCATGCTACAGAACTTTAAATGACATGAATTAAAAACCTACGGAAAGCCAAGAAGCAAGGCTACATTTTTTATGATGATCACTTTGGCAAATAATAACATTAGCATCGAGTTTAAACATCAAACATTCAATACATATAATCTGCCCATTTAAATCTTGTACTATCATAACACAAAATTATGCTATTAACATGCGAGATTTCAAACAATTTTATAAAATCGTGTACTCAATATTTTAAGCTTAAACTTAGTCACATAGTTCATTATTCATGTGAGAATTTTACATAAAAGTTTCACGTTAAAAACACAAACACGGACTAAGTACTCTTGCATATAAATTCATCTAGACATACATGCGGTCTAAACTTTTTAACTCATTCATTACTCAACCTAAAATCATGAAATCTGACAGGAATGCTCTCAACACATATATAGACATGTCATAAAAATTTTACATTTTTATCATGCATATATTTCGAGTTATTTGCATTTAAAGTCGCTACTGGAAACAGGTACATAAAATTTCAGCTTGCATACTTAACTTCAAAAATCTATAACTCGAGCTATACTATGCCAAATGACTTCATTCTTATTCCTATGTACTCAGCTTATACATA
Organism: Striga asiatica; assembly: GCA_008636005.1. Taxonomy (NCBI): domain Eukaryota; kingdom Viridiplantae; phylum Streptophyta; class Magnoliopsida; order Lamiales; family Orobanchaceae; genus Striga; species Striga asiatica. The sequence continues at coordinate 10,185 of BKCP01004850.1, forward strand.
AGAAATAGCTATATAAAGCATACTTTCCCAGATTTTGCATAGCATACTCAAAAATCGAATGTAAACAGCACATAAACAAAATTTATGTGAGCTGGGAATAACTTATCTCCTAGCATGCTTATAATCACTTGAAAACTTAATATCTAAGGCATATAAAAACATCATTATACACTTAATATCATAAAAAATACATTCTAAAGAGGTGAAACTTTACATCCTTCTAGAAAACGAGAATGAGGAGAAAGAAGGACAAGGTTGCTCGGAATCTACGGTTCTTGCTTGAACTCGGTTTATGAACTTGAGGGAGGATTTTGGAGGGATCTCTTTCTGGATTTTACTAAGTCTTTTATGGAGATAAGGTGAGGAAAAGTCCTTCAAGAGCTGGTGAGAGGCTTTGAAGGCACATAAACATCACATGTGAGGGACATGGAAGCATGCATGAGGGGGACAAAAGATCTAGATCCAATCTAGATCTAAAATTAAACATAATGTGCCAAATGCACCTTAGGTTGATAAATTCGGTCAACATGTTGATGAAATGATCTTGGAGCCTTAACAAAATTCATATTCATGTGAATACATGAAGAGTAACATGGTTTGAGTTGACAAACACAATTAAAATTTCCATTACTTATAATATTAGGATATTTTCACTTAAAAATCCGGTTTTTCTCAACTCTGAACTTGTAAAAAATAATGCTAAGCATGGTCTTTTTGTTTACTATAAAAGAGGAGAGGAAAAATAAAATTTACGGAACCGAATTTGGACTTAAAATGCATCTATAACCGAAAATCGTAGAATTCGACTATAATTTGAATTTTCTCTAAATAAAACTCTTTTGGTTGGTTTTGATGGCTGAAAATACTATTAAAGAGTAGACAATATAATGGTATCAAGGGGCTGGTTGAATCGGTTTGAAGTTCGGTCGCTATGGTTCGAATACGAATCAAAACGGACGACAATTCGGCTTTCACGATTAAACCGAAAATTCGAATGGCGATCGATAAAATAAAATCAAACGAGCTATATACTTATATTGTCCACATAATAATATAATATATGATCACATAATCAAGGCATATAAATAATAATATAAAAATTCCATTAATTAAAATAAACTCAGAAAAATCTAATATTTGAACGGGCCGCTACATTTCCTAAGACGTCTAAGGAGATAGAGGAGATGAAGATAGTTCCTTATGCTTCGGCAATATGAAGTCTCATGTATGCAATGCTGTGCACTAGGCCGTATATTAGCTACGCCGTTGGCATGGTAGCTAGATATCAAAGTAATCCAGGACAGGAACATTGGTCTGCGGTGAAGCATATATACTCAAGTACCTGAGAAGGACTAAGGAGTACATGTTAGTTTACCGTGCAGGCAGCTTGTTACCTCTGGGTTACAGTGATTTCGATTTCCAGTCAGATAGGGATGAAAGTAAGTCAACATCAGGTTATGTGTTTACCTTGGGAAATGAAGCAATTCATAGAGGAGTGCTAAGAAGAAATGCGTGGCAGACTCCACCATGGAAGCCGAGTACATAGCTGCCTCAGAGGCAGCAAAAGAGGCAGTTTGGCTCAGGAACTTCTTAATGGACTTAGGTTATACCGAGTTTGTCACGTGGTATCACCGTGTCCTGTGATAACAGTGGAGCAGTAGCAAACTCAAAAGAACCTCGAGCCCACAAGGCAAGAAAACACATAGAGCGCAAATACCATCTGATTCGGAATATCGTTGGTAGAGGAGACGTTGATGTTGCCAAGATTGCTCAGAGGACAACCTAGCTGATCCTTTCACGAAGAGTTTGTCGGGGAAGGTCTTCGTCAAACACGTGGAAGGAATGGGAGTCATGAGCATGGAAATAGGATCGACATAGGTCTTTTAGAATAACGGATTGGTAGGACTATACTGTAAAAGCGAAAGTTGTAAATATAAGTGGGAGATTGTTAGTGTTATATACTGTAAGCTTGGCTTTTCATGTTATTACACTTTTGCCCTTTATGAATGAGAATCAAGTTAGATTAAACAAGTTCTACGTTCTGTTGTTCTACACTTAGATAGGGTGGGTCATCATCGGGCGAACCGAAGATCAATCTATCAGTCACTTGCGAACAAGAATAGTTGTTCACAACCTAGATGGACATGAACACCCAATCCGAATGGTTGTAGTGTCAACTGTACAGTTTGTCATGACTGATTAGTTGCACTAGTACTTGAACAGGTTCCTAGAGAGGAGAAGTTCATTTTATACTGATCGTCGTAAATGAACTAGGCCTCGGTTAATTATTGCGTTCTCTTAACCCGTAAGATATTAAACAGGCAGATATATATAGTATATATTACTTTGATTCACTTAGGTGAGGTTCAGTTCACTGGATCAATATTCCTACTGTTTTGGGTAATATTATTATATATAGGATGTGCTGTTAAGATATTTACGGTCACCATGTGCGTTAGTTTGATGATGTCCTCAGAGTGAGTTCATGAAGGATTGTTATGCTAAACCATGCAGGTGGATTAAGTTCCGACATAATAAGAATATGATGAACGAGCGTTAGCTTCGGTAAAATAATAATAAATTAATTAATTCTTGATTGTCAGTAATTGAATTAATTAAAGGACATTATATCTTAAACGTGGGGAGGTAAATCGAGTAATTATTATTGGAGTCTCAAATGTAATTTGGGCTAGGAATAGGGAGTGCAATAATAAAATGTTGGTGGCCCATTAACATTATTTAATTAATTAGAGGAGTAGGCTTGGCCCACAGTTAGTCTAATTAATTAAGGAGCCCTTTTCCTAATCTCCTAAGGGTCCCTACTGTACCTCTATATATACATCATTAAGTTCATGATAAGAGATCCAATCTCATATTCACGAGACAAACACGCCGCCCCCTACTCTCTCTCTCTCTAGATCTCATTCGAGCGTTATCTTCTTCTTGTTGCTCCACTGGTACAAGTTGAAGAAGGGTGTATTGAGAGGGTGTATTGAGTAATACAGTATAAGATCTGTAGGTAAACCGAGACAAAATATATTTTATCCTACAGAACTAACTGGAGGTCTGATTGAGACGCACAGTATACCCAGACGACCATCTCGAGGAGAGCTTTCCATCGCCGCTGATATCGCCGCCATCCAACGCCGCACGAGCCCTCACTCGCCGCCGGAAGCTCCATGGCTGCAAAGTTCGCCTTCATCTGTTTGCACCCGTTTGATCCGGTTTTGATATGATCTTGTTCGTGCAACCCAAGACGTGATTTGTGGTCAATCATTTACGGTCAACCATTCGTGGTCAACCATATCTACATAAATTTTAAGCCGTAAGTTCTCTACGTCAAACCTTTAGATCCGTTGCGCATAGGTTTACGTTTGCTATTGAATTCGTGACTTGTATATAACGAGATCCTCACAGATCCCAACAAGCTGTACATCGATTTTGGACTTGAAAGTTTTACCACATAAACAACACCATCAGAGGATCAAGATATCCAAATTTCATAACATTAGAACCAGGACTCGATTTATCATGAATTTTTAAAAGTTCAGCAGCAAGACACACTTTAAAAATCCATAACTCAAGAACCATAACTTGAAACGGTCCAAAGTCTTCACCATCAGACTTAGGACAATCCAAAGGTCCTATAACTCTAGGGTTTACACGATTGTCTAACATGTCCTTCGGTTTCGACATTAAACCGGAGAGACGAGCATAATACGGTATATTTTAAAAACACCTAATTACTCAATCATACAATATCATCAAAGGCAGCCCATATACACACATTTACATCAGCATAACTCACATAAACAAGGGAAGGGTTTCACAATTATCATGCTTTATCAAGACTTCAGCACAAAACAACATAGATCACCACATAATACATGATTATCAAACAAACCCTAACATATATCATATGACACCCCTACATATATTAACTTATCACATAAAAACAAGGGTGATTAAGCCATCACGTACCATTCTCGGAGAAAAACACACGAAAACGATCAGAGGAGGGGTTGATCGGAATCGGTTGTGCATGCGGGGTGGCCTCGATGGGGTCGTGCGTCTCGACTCGCGTGTGGCTAGGGTTCAGCACTTGGCCTGATCGCGTTGAACCGTGGCCGGACGACATGTTGGAGAGGACAAGACAACCTACTGCTGATCGAACGTCTCTCGAAGGTCACGAACAGAGCATATTGTTCGCGTTCTCCCTCTCGGCTGGTCGCAAGTGTCGTGAAAGATGCTGCTCACAGGGATCTTGTAACGCCCCGTTTTATTTTTAAAGAATTTATCGAATTAATTAATAAAAATCAGAGTTTTTTTTTTTTTTTTTTAAATCCAATTTAAAACATTTGTCGAGAAACGGGCGCTACTTACTAACAACAACAAACAACACACATCCAACAATTCAAGGAACCTACACAGGCTCGAGCTAACGATATAACAAATCCCATAAAACATAAGTCTCAAAAACCATTTCAAAAGGTCTAGCATTATTCAAGGTTCAACCAACTTAAATAAACAAATAATGACCACCATCTCGCTCGTCCAAGTGCATTAGCAAATAATCCAAGTGCATTAGCAAATAAATAAATATTCAGTTTATACGGAAGCATAGGTTTTCAACACATAATGACCACCATCTCGCTCGTCCTACGCCACCGCCTCCAGCTCGTCTCAACCTAAAATAAAGAAAGAGAGAAAAACAACAAGAAAATAATGGGGGTGAGCATAACCAACAAGCTCACCATAATCGCACAGTATATCTCGCATAACATTTTAAACCATCATAACCATAGTATTCAGTATGCATAGAATCCAACAGTCTAACTCCCTACTTGGCCCTATCGCAAACCTTCTATGTACATACAACAACCTTCCGATCACACACGGCAAGGAAGTAACTGGAAACCTTCCCATCACTGAATGGCTACGGGCCTGGGATCCTTTCCAGGAGACAGTAGAGATGTTTTTCCCATTCACGAATATCATACGGACCTGGGCGTCACCTCTCCGAATCTACGGGCCGATGACCTCTCACTGTTTATGCATTCCTCAAAGGCACTAACATACAGGACACTTAGACTAGGGTTCTCACGCATACGTCATTTTTCAAAACAAAGCATTTATACGAAATATTAAGTGCGATAAATATGGAATACATCATAAATGTACCCACCTGATAGCAGCTACAGTTCAAACCACAAATCTCGAGACGAGGCGAGGTTCAACACCTCTCGACACCTACATTAAGTCCAGATACTAAATTGAACACTTTAATCTAGACCTATGTAGCAATTTCACAAGTTGACTTAGGCGAACTCGGTTCGACCAAGTGGTTCGTGAAGTTCTGTGGATATGGGAACACTAGGACTTAGACTCGATCAATAAGGAGCCACGTCGCTTCCTTCTGGCGGGAAAGCTAAAGACACATTCAATTTCACATAATCACCAATGAATGCCAATCAAACAGGTCACAAATAAACACGTAGCACATTTAGTCAACAACACTTAACAACTTCCAGTTTAGCAAAACAATTTCTCAAATTCCCACTTGAACTTGAAGGCATATCAAACTTATGAGTCAGGCTCTGCAAATTTTACACAAAATTCACCTCCTAGTTTAAATAAAAATGGCCAAGTTTCAGCTTCCAACTTATTGTACATAATTTTATAAAATTCAAACAAGTTTTTCAACAAACACGAGTTTAAATTAAAAGCACATAATAATGGACGATTCAAGCTATGAACTTTTTATCTAAAATACTACAGCATATGAACAACATCATATAAATTTTCCAGCCTTCAACACTCAGGATATCAATTTATAAAAATTAAAACAACATTCAGCCAAATATCGCGATTACATCAAAATTGGTCACAAATGAACTCCAAAAATTCCAGGATTTTTACAGCATGCTAAACATCACATAATAAGCAATTATACAAATGTTCAGAATTTTTCAGCTCCAGAACAATTTATAATAATTAAAACAAATTTCGGGTAGAATCACAAAATAATTTGTTAACCCTACGAAACCTAGTTCAAAAATTTTAAAACTTTTACACAACGTATAATCAAGCCTGAAACATAATCTATTCGAAAAAATGGCCAGAAAAGAACAATACACAATTAATTATGCATTTTACAGGAAACTAAACAGAAAATAAATTAATTTTTAAAAATAGCTAAACACCTTTAAAAATTATGAAAATTATACATCAGGTAAATATTCATCAAATACAGCTGCTACTAAAATTTCAAGGAAATCGGACCAGTATTAGATTTAAAATGAATTTTTCAATCTAAACAGCAATTATAACTTTCGAAAAATCATAACTATCAATCTACAAGTCCGATCGACACAAGGTCAGCGCCATTGTGTTCGTAACAATCCTAAGTTCCTAAATCCACAGCAGCTAATCACTTTTACTCATTTCTCGCTTGATTCGCACGAATCGACGAGTGTCACATAAAATAACGAATATAAATACACAACGAACAATTCGAACACGCATATAACAATTCAACGAACACGAAATACACACATGACCACGACACAATTGACGTATAATTAAAATGAGAAGTCGAGACTCGATACCGTTCTCGGGAAACGAGCGAGAAAGGTTCGAACGAGAGAAGACGGCTCGACGGCTATGTGCGGCTCACCGAGGGAAGAGCTGCAGTGGTCCCTAACGATTACGGGGTTGCTGCGATGGCCCAGGCGTCCCGTCGGAGGTGGTGCTGCGAAGGAAGAGATTTGCCGGAAAAACTGAAGCTAGCCGGAAAATCTCACGTGAATAGGGAGGAGCTCGCCGGATATGCTTTTGCAGAGGTAAGGATACGACGACCTGCTGCGAAGGAGGGGCGCTCGTCGCTGCTGGATTCACGTCGGCGCGCGGCGGCTCGCGGCGGGAGAAGGTAGCGGGGGTCGCCGGGGATTGTTCTCGTCGCGGGGAGGTTTGCTTGCGATGACGGGGCTGTTGAACCTCGTCGGAAGTCACTGGTGCTCAATGACGGCCGGACTTACAGGCTTCACGGTGGTCCTGAGATGGTGGCGAAAGTCCACGACGAAGAAGATGATGGCTTGCCGGATTGCGTCGGAGAAGGTGGCGACGAAGCTTGGCGATGATGATGGGAGGGAGATGGTGAGGGTGACGGGATTTCTTCTCTGATGCGCGAGATCGAGAGAGCTTGAGGGGCGCTCAGATTTTGAGCGAGAGAGGATGAGAATTTGCGGCGATGGATTTAGGCGAGAGGAAACATTGAGAGCGAGCAGCGTAAAATATGTTCAGAGAAGGAGATGGATACATAAATTGTATATATATACCCAAATAAAATTAGGTTTGACTTTTCTTTAATCACAAGAAAATCCCACACGCACACACATCACGCGTGAAAATAAAGAGGGAGGAAAATCTGTCGGGCCGGGCCCAACTCGGATCGCGGGCTATTGTGGGCCGGGGCACCGGTCCAATACATACGGTTCTCTCGGGCTCAAACTCTCGATTTTATTTTGCCAAAATAAAATGACTCGATTCGCGCGAATATTCTCGGGCTCGATATAAACTCAAACGCACGTTAAAATAAACCGAATAATAAATATATTTTACATATATTAATACGCATTTAATAAATAATCACAAAATTATTTAGACAATTAGACAATTTATCATTTAATCACATTTAGGCAAATTAATATTAGGCACTCAATATTAATATTAATAACATCACAATAATAATAAACATCAATGATAATAATAATAATAATAATAATAATAATAATAATAATAATAATAATAATACTTCAAATAAACCACAAATAAACGGGGCATTACAGTCTACCCTCCTTAAACGATTTCCGTCCCCGGAAATCCAAGAAAAATCATCCCAACAGGACAACTGACACAAGAGAGTACAACATGAATATGAACAATTCAACGAGCATATATGAATTAAACGAGACGGAAAAACGACGAGGTACCGTTCTCGGGAAAATCGAAAACGTCACGAACAAGAAGCTCGACGGTTAACTCGTCTCGCCGGAAAAGAGGGCTCGACGTGCAGGGGAGGGATAGGAAAGCTGTTGCTGGTTCACGGGCTCGCCGGGAACGGAAGGAGGGTCGCCGGACGCTGCTCGAAGAGATGTCGAGCTCACCGGAAAAATTCGGAACAACGACGGGGCCGCTGGGAAGCTTCGCGGCGCGGCAGGGGGCTTTGTCGCGGCGTGGCGAGGTGAGGGGCTCAGCGATGTCGGGCTTCTGCAACTCGCCGGACTGGTTCAAGGTCGCCGGAGATGAGGGCGAGATGATGATGACGCACGAAAATTTTACGGCGAGGGTGATGATGGTGATGATGAAGGAAGGTCGATGATGATCGATGATGAAAGAAAAACAAAAATCACAGCAGAAGGAAAAAGGAACAAAGAAGTTGTGATCGTTTTCTTCTCTGCCAAGGAAAATAAAGCTGCGGGTTTTTGCACAAAGAAAAGAACAAAACGATATATATATATATATATATATACATATATATGGTTTAGGTTTTGATCCCTTGTTGTCCAAGACAACCACAAACACACGCACATAAGGAAAAGGGAGAGAATCTGTCGGGCCGGGCCCAAGAAATTTGGGTCAAAAGGATTTTTGGGCCGGTTGGGACAACAAATCGGCTCACGGGCTCGAATAAAAATGTAAACAGATATATTCGTTCCAACGAAAATTATCGGGCTCGATTTCGAATGCAAACGCGCGATAAAAATAACCGAAAAATAAATATATATATATTTTACACATTATCACATACACATTTATTCATATTAAAAATTTAATTAATCACAAAATCAATTAAACAATTAGACAAATTTCACAATTAGCATTTAATCACATTTGACAAATAAATAAACATAATGGCATTCAATAAAATAAAATATAAATATTATCACCAATTAATAATAACAATAATAATAGCAATAAAAATAATAATAATAAATCCCAAATAATCCACAAATAAACGGGGCATTACAGTCTACCCACCTAACAAAGGATTCCGTCCTCGGAATTCGAAATAAAACAACGATAACTAGAACAAGAAAGAGTACAAAGAGATCAAAAAGCAAAATTCGGATATCTCCTCCTAATCTCGGCTTCCTTCTCCTAAGTCGCCTCGGACTCGTCGTGTCGGCTCCATAGCACCTTCACCAAACTCACTGCCCGGTTCTTCAGCTGATGGACCCTCTGGTCCAGTACGGCAATCGGCACCTCCTCATAGGTGAGGTCTCGCTCGACCTGCAACTCGCCGAAGTCCACCACATGGTCGGGGTCATGAACATATCTACGCAGCATGGAGACATGAAACACATCATGCACCCCTGACAAGTCCGGTGGTAAAGCTAACCGATACGACAAGTTCCCGACTCGAGCTAGGATCTCGAAGGGTCCGATATAGCGAGGCCGAAGCTTTCCTTTCTTCCCGAAGCGAATAACACCCTTCATGGGCGAGACCTTCAGAAAGACATGATCACCAACAGCGTACTCGTGCTCTCGCCGATCCCGATCTGCATACACCTTCTGCCTCTCCTGAGCAGACCGGATATGCTTCCGGATCGACTCAACAGCCTCCGAAGTCCTACGAACGAACTCCGGACCCATGACCTTCCTCTCTCCGACTTCATCCCAATACAAAGGTGTTCGGACCTTCTGTCCATACAAAGCTTCGTAAGGGGCCATCTTGATCGAGGAGTGGTAGCTGTTGTTATAAGACAACTCGACCAACGGGAGCGCAGCCTCCCAAGTCAGGCTCCGGTCCAAGACCACAGCCCTCAAAATATCCTCCAAGTACTGGATCGTCCGCTCCGACTGACCATCTGTCTGAGGATGAAAGGCGGTACTGAACTCCAACCTTGTCCCCATGGCTCGGTGCAGAGTCTTCCAGAACTGGCTCGTGAACTTCGAGTCACGATCAGACGCAATCTCCACGGGCACTTCATGAAGTTTGATGATCTCATCAACGAACAACTCGGCATACGCACTAGCCTTCATAGTCGTCCGGACGGGCAGAAAGTGGGCGGACTTCGTGAGTCGATCCACAATCACCCAAATGGAATCATGACCGGATCTCGATCTCGGCAAACCCACCAAGAAATCCATCGTGAGTCGCTCCCATTTCCACATGGGAATCTCAAGCGGCTGCAACATGCCCCTGGGTTTCTGGTGCTCAGCCTTCACTTGCTGACACACTAGACAACCACTCACAAAACGGGCCACTTGCCTCTTCATACCTCGCCACCAAAACGACTTCCGGAGGTCCTGATACATCTTCGTGCTACCAGGATGGATGGTGTACGGGGCACTATGGGCTTCTCTCAATATCTCCTTTCGCAGCTCCCACACCTTCGGAACACATAGTCTACCCTCGAAGACTAATGCCCCATCAGATGCGACTGCGAATCCTCCAACTCGACCGGCTAACATCAAATCCTTCATTCGACAAAGGAAACGATCATTCGACTGCTCGGCGATAATTCTCACGAAGAGTCGGTCCCACAACCAAGGCGGTCAACACACCTCCGGCTGTCGAAGTCGAATCCACTGCCTTTAACTGCAGTCGCTCGAACTCCCGAACTAGGACATCCTGATCGGTGAACAAGCAAGACAACTGGCCATGACTCTTCCGACTCAACGCGTCGGCGACCACGTTAGCTTTCCCGGGATGGTAGCTAATCGTGCAATCGTAGTCCTTGACCAACTCAAGCCATCTCCTTTGGCGCATATTGAGCTCCTTCTGAGTAAAGATATACTTCAAGCTCTTATGATCGGTGAAAATCTCACACTTGCCTCCATAGAGGTAGTGCCGCCAAATCTTCAAGGCATGGACAACAGCAGCTAACTCAAGATCATGAGTGGGGTAGTTCTGCTAGTGAGGCTTCAGCTGCCTCGAAGCATAAGCTACAACCTTCCCTTGCTGCATTAGGACACATCCCAAACCCATCTTCGAAGCGTCACTATAGATGGTGAACTCCAAAGTAGGATCGGGAATCGACAAGACAGGTGCAGTGGTAAGTCTCCTTTTCAACTCCTGGAAACTATCCTCGCACTCGGAACTCCATTCAAACCTCACGGCCTTCTTCGTAAGATTGGTTAGGGGTCGGGCTATCTTCGAGAAGCCCTCGATAAATCTCCTGTAGTATCCTGCTAACCCCAGGAAACTACGAACGTCGCTGGCACTTCTTGGTGTTTCCCATTTGCTCACAGCCTCGATCTTGCCGGGATCCACCTCAATGCCTCTAGCTGTCACAATGTGGCCAAGAAAAGCCACACGATCCAGCCAGAACTCACACTTCGAAAACTTCGCATATAGCTTCTCGCTACGAAGAGTCTCCAGCACAGTCCTCAGATGCTCCTTGGCGCTGATCGATGTCTCGAGAATAGACCAGAATGTCGTCGATGAAAACGATAACGAACTGGTCCAGATAAGGATGGAAGACCCTATTCATAAAGTCCATGAACACGGCCGGGGCATTGCTGAGTCCGAATGGCATTACCACAAACTCGTAGTGGCCATATCGGGTACGGAACGCAGTCTTAGAGATATCCAACTCCCGGATCTTCAGCTGATGATAGCCAGACCTCAAATCGATCTTCGGGAAGACGCTGGCTCCCCTCAGCTGGTCGAAGAGATCCTCAACACGAGGAAGAGGGTACTTGTTCTTAACCGTCAGATGGTTAAGCTCGCGATAATCAATGCACATGCGCATGGATCCGTCTTTCTTCTTCACGAATAGGACGAGCGCACCCCACGGAGAAACACTCGGTCGAATAAAACCAAGCTTGAGCAGTTCTTGGATTTGGGCCTTGAGCTCTTGAAGGTCCTTCGGCGCCATACGATAGGGAGCCTTAGAAACGGGGCCGGCTCCTAGGACTAGATCGATGGTGAACTCAACTTGACGATCGGGTGGTCCTCCGGGCAGCTCGTCGGGAAAGACGTCAAGGTACTCGCAGACGATGGATACTCTCTCGGGTGTTCGCTCATCAACGGCATCGGATACCAAAGAGACGAGATAGCCTTGACAGCTACCCTTGGAAAGGCTCTTCCTAGCTTGCAAAGAAGAGATGACTCGAGGCACAGTCCTCGAATTCACCCCATAAAAGACTACAGGCTGACCGGAATCGGGGAAGAGGGTGACTTCACGCTCCTGGCACCGGATATCGGCTCGGTAACGAGTGAGCCAGTCCATGCCCAAGATCACGTCGAAGTCTCGCATTTCAATCACATAAACATCAGCTTCAAACACACGCCCACCGATAGAAACAGGAAGATCACGAACCAGAGAATCCGACATAATAGTTGTTGATACCAAATCCTAATCACAAGGTACTAAAAGTCGGAATATATTATAGCAAATTACCGACTTCTTAAGAATGGCCGCTTTCCGAAAGATCCAACTTCCGACAGCTTCAAAAAAGGATCAAAACCGACATCCGAAACCTACGAAAGTAAACCGACTTCAAGTCAACCGACTACCATAAAGTTTGGGCATTCCAACAGAAAGTAATCATTAGAAGCATCTGATTGGACCAACGAAACAAAAAGGCAATCATTGATGTTTCCCGCCGCCTCAAGCAAAGCAGCTCAATATTAAATGCATCCCTATCCATTTCGAGGAAGAAGACAAAAGCCACCGTACTATAAATAGCAGAATTTATGATAGTACGAGGATCTTTTTTCGATCACATTGTACACGAACTTAAGATAAACTCGGTTTTCAGTTCAAAACCGACTTCTGTACTCTTGTGAACATAATAAATAAAATCCAATTAAACTTTGATCTTCATCTTTTAAACATCAACTGTGTTTAATTTGAAGTTGTTAATTCAAGACAGCAACAGTTTGGCGCTAGAGGAAGGGCTGCTCTTCCCTTTTCAATTGTTTTGATTTGTAAACAACACCAAAAGGATGTCAAATTCTGGACGAAATGAACGAAATCCTGATCCTGGGATCAATCGTCATCCAACTCATACAACTGGAACTTCTGCCGTGCCATCTACATCAATTGATTATTCAGCTCTATTTCAAGATCCAGAGTTCTTGAAAAACTTAACTGATTTTATGGCACGAACAAGAATAGAATCAACCATAGCGGCTAATCCTCAAACTCGCTCAACTCCAATTCCACGAAGAAATAATATTCCTGCAACGTCACATGCAACTTCCCATCCACGTACACATGAATCACAACATGATGCAACGACTCAAAATCGTGGGGTAGTTCCAGTACAAACTCGAGTTCCAGAACCAGCGCGATCAGAAGCGACTGCAGAAAGCCATTCTGGACATCGACCACGACAGCCTACTCCATCGTTACCAGAACTATCACGACATGATCAACCTTCTGATTTACGACACACTCTTGAACAAACTCATGCTCGTCGTGGGCAGAATGAATTACGTCGTTTGATTGAAAGAAATCGTCAAAGACGCGAATCAGAAGAGTTAGAAATGTTGAGAAAAAGAATTGCTGAGCTGGAGACTTGTCAAGGTGAACATGGAGCACTGTCACGACAAATTCCAGTGATAGAAGGGACGTATCAAGAGGTTGGAACTCCTTTAGCTCCTCACCTGACTAGAGAACCAATCCCAACTAAAGTGAAAGTTCCGCAAATCGGCTTATATGATGGAACTTCTGATCCTGATGCCCATCTCGGTCAGTACACGTCTTGGATGGATCTTCATGGAGCGAATGAAGCACTCAGATGTCGGATGTTTTCCTTAACTCTGGGACCACGAGCTCAAAAATGGTATCATTCTCTACCTCGGTATTCAATTTCCACATGGCAGCAGTTGAGAACGGCTTTCCGCTCTCATTTTATTGGGGCCCGAGTATCTTTAATTCCTAAAGAGTCAATCGCAAATATTGTACAAAAAGATGATGAAAGCGTGAAAGACTACATTACTCGGTTCAACGAACGTATACAAAATATGGAGCAATGCCATCCCGAAACGCTATTGGTTACAGCCATAGCCGGATTGAAACCAAATTCGTTGTTCCGATGGAGTATATGTCAAAATAAACCGACTTCGTTTCAAGACTTTCTAGCTCGGGCTCAACAGCATATTTTAGCCGAAGAATCAATGTCGATTCCAAATATCGACTTTTCCTCGTTAAAGTCGGATGTCGGGCAAGAATCAAAAAAGAAGAAAAATAAATTTTTTAAGCCAAATAAATCTCGATTCGGGAATCCAAAAATACCCGAAGTACAAGAAGCCAGAACTAAATATCTTAATGAAGTTAAATCCAGCTACCAGACGGTATTCTCGGCAGGAGCAGCAACAATATTTGAAGAATTAAAGGGAAAAGGAATTCTTCCCGATCCCCGACCTGTCAGAACACCCGAAGAAAAACTTGATAAAACAAGATATTGTTCATATCATAAGTCGGCAGGCCATAATACCGATGAATGTCTCGGTTTACTTTCTGCCTTGTTGCGACTTATTGGACATCCTCAAGTCCAAAGATTTGCCAAGAATGTTGATTATAAACGAAAAGGCAGAATGCCTGATTTACCAGACGATGAAGACGATGAAGAGCGTCCAATTAATCCAAAACGGGTGAGATCAAATGAGAAAGAGATATATATGACGAATCGAAGGGAAGAAGATTCGACTGAAGCGATGTATCGAGGAGGATACTATAATCCTGACAACTTACACCATGTACCTCGGGTCAACAACAGCAGTAATGCAACGTTGGAATCACGAAGGCAAATAAAAGCGTACGCACGAAAAGCCTTTAACTCGGGAAAAACAGTTTTAACTACCGACCTCCGAGATAAAATTAATGCTCGGAATAATTGCCCGATCACATTCAATGTTGACGATGCAAGCTATTTTGCTCACCCTCATGCTGATCCCTTGATAATCACGGCACCCATCTGTGGAATACCGATACATCGTATGTTGGTGGACACCGGAGCGTATTCAAGTATCATGATGTTACGTACATTTGAACAAATGGGAATCGATCCAGCCGAGCTAAAACCCTGTAAAGATCAAGTACAAGGCTTTAATGGAACAATAACGACAACCCTTGGCGAAATCACTATGCCAATTCGGTTCGGAATCCCTGGACAGGCCTCCAAAGTTATTATGGAGACGTTCAAGGTGATGGATCTTAAAAATCAATATAATGCTATCATTGGACGGACTGCTTTATACAAGCTTCGTGCAGCTGTATCAATATTTCATTATGCTCTGAAATTTCCTACTAATAATGGGGAAGGAACTCATTATGGAGACCAGTACGAAGCTCGCGGAATGGTGTGGGTAAAACCCTGGCATGAACCCTGTATGCCTGTACATATGATGGAGGATGTTGAAGAAAATCGAGAAAGTTCAACACTCATTAACTCGGAATCATGCAATACCGAGATGGAATTCGATCCTGTGAAATCAAACAACGACCTGATTTGTGATTGTGGAAGACGTCCGGGAAAAGAGCCAATTAAAGAAGAAGACGTACTTGATCCTCGAATTCAATTCAAGGAGAAAAGCAAACCTGACCGAGCCGAACCATCGGAAGAGGTCGAAATAATATTCATTGATGATCCAGTTTGTCACAAGTCGGTGCAAATTGGGGCCAATCTTCAAGAACCACTGCGAACTCGGCTCATTCAGTTCCTCAAAGCCAATTCCGACGTATTTGCCTGGAAACATGAAGATATGAAAGGAATTGATCCAAAGGTCGCTTCTCATCGACTTAACTTGGATCCAACAGTTAAACCAGTGGTTCAAAAACGACGTAAACTTGGTCCCGATCGACAGAAAGCTCTCGAAGAAGAAGTTCAAAAACTGGTTGACAACAAATTCATTCAAGAGACCAAATACCCGACTTGGGTGTCAAATCCTGTTCTCGTGAAAAAGAGCTCTGGTGCATGGCGACTTTGCATTGATTTTACCGACTTAAATAAAGCCTGTCCCAAAGACAGTTACCCTTTACCGCATATCGATTACATGGTGGATGCCACAGCCGGACATGAATTGATGAGCTTTATGGATGCATATTCAGGTTATAATCAAATTCCAATGGACCCTGACGAGGCATAACATACATCCTTTTATTCAGCCCGAGGATTATATTGTTATACTATGATGCCGTTCGGTCTTAAAAATGCTGGGGCCACATATCAGAGGCTGGTTAATAAAATGTTCGCCAAACTCATTGGACATACCATGGAAGTTTACGTGGATGACATGTTAGTCAAGTCGGTTCGTGCGACCGATCACATTGATCACTTACAGGAAATGTTCAACATCTTGAGAGAATATTCAATGGTGCTTAATCCAAAGAAATGTACTTTCGGAGTCGGTTCTGGGAAATTTTTGGGATATATTGTCACTCAACGGGGTATTGAAGCCAATCCAGTGAAAATAAAGGCAATTATGGATCTATCACCTCCCACATCGGTGAAAGGAGTTCAAGCCCTTACCGGCCGACTTGCTGCCTTAAATCGGTTCCTATCCAAATCAACAGATCGATGCAAACCCTTCTTCGAATCTATAAAAAAGGGGAAATGCTTCGAATGGACAGAAGAATGTCAACTAGCTCTGGATAAAATAAAGGAAACTCTCCTTCAAATCCCAACTTTACAGAAACCAATTCCCGAAGAAATGCTATATCTATATTTGGGGGTAAGTAATTCTGCAATTAGTGCTGTTCTTATTCGTGAAGAAGGACGTCAACAATGCCCAATCTACTATATCAGTAAGGCCTTACATGAAGCTGAATTACGATACCCGGCGATGGAGAAGTTGGCATATGCCCTTGTTGTCGCTGCTCGAAAGTTACGTCCTTATTTCCAAGAACATTCAATAACGGTACTTACTTCTTATCCCTTGAAGTCGATTTTACACCGACCTGATACGTCGGGAAGACTAATCAAATGAGCCATAGAACTCGGTCAATATGACATTCATTACAAACCGAGAACTGCAATAAAAGCTCAAGCTTTATCCGACTTTATTGCCGAATTCACTCCAGCAATCGAGACGATCAATGAAGATCAATCATGGACGTTGTATGTCGATGGCTCCTTAACTCAACATCGAGCTGGAGGAGGAATCATTCTTATTGACCCTCAAAACAAGATGTTTTGCCATTCTGTCAAGTTTCTCTTTCCGGCAACAAATAACGAAGCCGAATATGAAGCCTTCCTATCTGGATTAAATCTTGCAAACTCCATGAATGTAAAAAAACTGAAGGTATTCTCTGACTCACAATTGCTTGTAAATCAAGTACGTGGAGATTTTGAAGTTAAAGAACCTCGGCTACTCCCGTATTTAACGCTCGTAAAACAGAAGATGTCTCGATTCGATATTCAGTTGGAACATATTCCTCGTTCACAAAATGTTCCAGCTGATGCTCTGTCTAAACTTGCATCAAGCACCGGATTGGAGGATGTCGAGTATGTCCAAGTCGGTCATCAAGAAATACCTTCTATTTCTGTACCCGAAGTCTTACATGCCGAGTTACATAAATCCCCGACTTGGATGACACCGATTATAACATACTTGGAAACAGGAGCTTTACCTCAAAATCCAAAAGAAGCTCAAACACTTCGCATACGAGCTGCTCGGTTCACACTGGATAATGGAGTTCTTTATAAACGAGGATACTCTCTTCCCTTGTTGAAATGTTTAACTGAGCCAGAGTCACGATATGTCCTTGAAGAAGTCCATGAAGGAATTTGTGGGAATCATCATGGAGCACGAACATTAGCGTACAAAATACTTCGACAAGGATATTATTGGCCGACTTTGAAAGCAGATGCAATGAATTGGGTACGAAAATGTGTGAAGTGTCAAATATTCTCTCCAAACATAAATCAGAGCCCAGAATCTTTAAAATCTATCTATAGTCCATGGCCGTTTGCCAGATGGGGAATTGATATCATCGGTCCACTGCCAACTGCAAAAGGAGGTGTTCGATTTGCTATAGTAGCAGTTGATTATTTTACCAAGTGGGCCGAAGCTGAACCATTAACTACGATAACCGAACAGAAAGTAGTGGACTTTGTTTGGAAATCAATCATATGCCGGTTCGGCATACCGAGTTCAATAATAACCGACAACGGTCGACAGTTTGAAGGAAAACAACTTGAAGCTCTTTGTGAAGAATATCAGATTAAACACTTCTTTTCTTCGCCATATCATCCTCAATCTAATGGGCAAGTCGAAGCCATCAATAAGATCATCAAAAACGGCTTAAAAGTTCGGCTTGATGCAGCAAAAGGATCATGGCCTGAAGAATTACCATATGTACTGTGGGCCTATAGGACAACAGCAAGCAATGCAACGGGGGAAACACCCTTTTCTCTAACTTATGGTTCAGAAGCAGTAATCCCTGTTGAACTCGGATCTCCAACTTATCGAGTAACAGCCTTTCAAGAAGAAACCAACTCGGAAAATCTAAAAGCCAATCTGGATCTTCTGGACGAAACTCGTCTTATGGCAGAACTCAAAAATGGTGCCTACAAACAGAAAAGTGAGAAATATATCAACTCGAAGATGAAGCCTCGATCATTTCAAGTCGGCGACTTGGTACTCAAGAGAATTATGGGACCAGATCCGGGGCCTTTAAAACCGAAGTGGGAAGGACCATTCAAGATTAATCAAGTACTTCCAAAAGGTACTTACCGACTTGAAAAGCCAGATGGACTAACTCTGCCATATCCTTGGAATGCTGTTTATCTGAAGAAATATTTCCAATGAAAGTTCCTGATGTAACAATGACTCTGTACACATTTTGATGTATATAATGAATTTGTGTGCTAAAGAGTCTCTTAAAAAGAGCCGAGATACTTTAACTTGGCATATCATTAGTCTTTATTTAGCCAAGGTTATAACTTGGACAAGACTAATGCATTATCTCTTCAAAAGAACCGAGATACTTTAACTCGGTATACTGTTAGTCTTTATATAGCCAAGCTTATAACTTGGACAAGACTAATGCTTAAAATTTTTATAAGATATTTCAAATTTAAACCGAGCCTTATTAACTCGGTAAGTAATATCTTTTCGACCAAACTAATAACCTTCGAATACCAAAGTACAGTGACTTGGGAAGGTTATGGACTTAGCAAAATTAATATCGGATGGTCTTAAAATTCAAATCCTGAAGATTGGTTTGAAATAAGATGATATCCGAGTTTCCATCTCAAAAGATGGTGTCCGCTTAAAAAAAACAAAAGCAAATTTTAAACTAAGTAGATTTCGCTGGTTCATCAACTGTCTTGGCTGTGTCGGCATTATCTTCATCTTCATCAGCCGCCTTCACTTCGACATCATCCTCCTTCACTTCAGCATTCTCTTTGGCCGCCTCTTCAGCACCATCTTCCTTCTTGGCTGCTTCCTCCGCGTCGCTCTTGATAATCTGTTCGTACATCATGCGGCTAATGATGTCGAAAACTCGGTCCTCTTCAGCCTTAGCAGCCTGCTCGAGCTCAGAAAGGGTCACGGGGATATGCTTGTCTAAAACTGTATCTTCTCCCCCGACTTCAGATGACTTGGTCGCTTCAGACTGACCACCTTTCTGCGACAGCTCCGCAACTTTTCTCTCAAGGAAGGCCACAACCGACTTCCGGAGCTGCTCAGGAGTCATTTTCTCTAGCTCTTCCTGTAAGCTGACTTCGGTTAGAGTCTTTACATAGATGTTCGCCAGCTCCGACTTCTTTTCCTTCTCCCCCTCCAGCACCATGTTCACAAAAGCGCGACGAAGACGAGCCTCCCTTTCTTGGCCCGACTCAGAAATCTCAAGACCGGCTTCGGCCCTGATTGAAGCAAGAAGGCCCTCGCAGAAACTTTTCTCGTCCTCATCTGCCTCAATATGAGTCGTCGCGATGGAAGGATTGAAGTTATGACTCTGAATTTTATGCAGCAGGAACTGACGAACTTCCTCAATGCCATATAAACCGTCGTCGAAACGCTCAACCATCCAGCGTAGGTTGAGACAAGTGTTCATCTCAAATTCGCGGTCCTCGTCTTCGGAGTCGGACTCCGCCTTTTCCTTGAGTCGGTTGGCCTCTGCCTCAAGAATTCTCCCGGCTCGGAGACCATCATTATACTTCTCCTCGGCAAGTTTGATCTTTTCCTCCTGGAGTTTGCCGAGTTTAGCTAAATGAGCGTCTCGGTCTTTTTTCAGCAGCTCCTCAACCTCGGATCGGCTCCTCCGAGTCACCTCATGAGCCTCTTGCTCTTTCCGAAGGAGGCTCTCGCACCGAGATAGCTGCTCTTCTAGCATCTTCACACGCTGTTCGAAGGTGATAACTTGGCTCGTCAACTTCAACACATCATTATCCAGGCTAGCCTTATCCGTTCTCAGAGCCTCGATCTCCCCTTGAGCAATCGTCAACTGTTCGGTCTGCTCATCAATCTTCACTTGCAGCTCCTTCTCCTTAGCTGCTGCTTCTTCTCTTAGAGATGCAAGTGCTCCATCTCTAAGTTCTAACGTATGCTTCTTTTCATCAACCTGGGCCGCATTAAGCCGGAATTCATCCTCGGCCATCACCAAACTGACAAGAGCACGACCCAAGCAAGCCTTGGCATATTTGAACTTGTATGCGCTCGCCAGTGAGGACACACCGATCTCAGATCTCGGATCCCATACCATCATAGGGACCCGAGCGGCATCTATAACATGAGCAGGCAGCTCGACTGTACTCGAGATCTCGGGGATCTCAACCGATTCAAAAGTCGAGAACCACTTCTCGACCGATTCCCGAGGCTGCCTGAAGTTCAGAAACCTCTCCTCGTCCATCGGCAAGAAAGATCGATCAATGATGGGCTCCTTCTTCTTCTCACGATCACCGCCATCGTGCTTCTTCTTTCTCCGTTCCTCGGTAGCTGGAATATCTTCTGTACGTCTCTTTTTCGACCGAGTAACGGGCACTTCACGCTCAGCGGTAATCTCGTGGCCCTCCTCAGGCTCATCAGAAGCCAAATCAATCACCGGCGGATTTACTGCTGTGACAGCCTCAACATTTGGCTCAGCTTCAGCAACAGCAGCAGTCGCAGTAGTAGTCGCAGCAGCAATGGCAGCCATGGGACCTGCTGCTGCAATAGCCAAAGGATTAGGCTGCGGAACAACAACTGCAGCCGCCGACGTCGCACCATCCCCGACGTCGGTTTTTGGTGGATTCATAATCGGATTCTCCAGGTAAGCCTTCACGAATTTCTTGCGACCCATTCCTGTCAGACGCAGCTCTTTGCTCTTTCCGACTTTAGTTCGCAGTTCCAAATTCGGACTCCTTTGTCGGAAGGCTCTAGCGTCACGAACAGTCTTGAAGCCGAGCACTCCGAGAAGCGGATAATATACTGCAATTATAAAACCGAGTTATCACAATATCCAAAATCTACCGACTTTGAATAAGATTGAAAAATTTGATTCAAATTTACCTGGCTGGAAAGAACCGTCTAAGATTTCTGGACACAAACCAGCAGCTTTCAACCTTGAATCCTTCAGAATCAGCTTGAAGCCACGTTGTGTCTTCTTGAGCTTGAATAGTTCAGAAATTCTTCCTTTCAAAGTCGCACTAAGTTCAACCCCTTTGCTTTTGGCTGCAAACAGTAAAGTTGATGCCCTGTTAGTACACAAATAAAAAGCAAAGTCAGAATAAACTCGGTCTATTGGAAAAAAAAAAAAAACAATACTTACAAACTGCAGAATTAATGTTAATCGGAATTGACATTCCATCAATCAAAGGCTTATTAAAATTCGGAGTCTGCCACTCCCCGCCGACCCACAGCCATTCTTCTTGGAACCCATGCAGTGAGTCCGGGATTTCTGTGATCAAATCACCAATCTTAAAACCACTTTGGGGCCTTCCTGCGCAAGCATAGCAAATCAGAGGATCTGCTACTTGCCTGTCAGTGCATCTCCGGAACGAGAAGAGGCTCCTTAACTCCTCAACAGTTGGCATATCCCAACCCTTTTCCTTCAGCAACACCAGAAGACCGATGATTCTCTTCCATGAGTTGGGCGCTACTTGACACAAACTAATCCCCCAGTTCCTTAAATAATCCGTGATCAGAGCAGGAAGCGGGAATCTCAAACCAGACCTCAGTGAGTCGGCAAAAACACCAACACAACCTGGTGGGGGACATGTAATTCTTTCACCCGGATATGGAGCGAACAGCTTTACCGATGAAGGGATATAAACTTCCCCACGAAGCATGACAATGTCGGCGTCAGTAAGAATACTCGGCTCTCCTCTATACTCGTCAATCGGCTCTGGCCACCGACGAGCAGGACGCCTCCAATAATCCGGAAGTGACATAGCGTCCTCTTCGACTCGCTTGTCTTCGTCGATGATGTCCCTATTGAGATTAAGACTCTTTACCAAAAGAGGATCCCACCGATAATACTCCAAAGGCAATTCCAAATCCTCATCGGTAAGGATCGGAATGTCCGAAATCGTTCGGCTACTGCTATTTTCGGTTTGCGCAGACATCTCGAAATCGATGAAAACAAAAATTCGAAACAAAATACGAAAACAAGAAAGATTAGGGCAAACTCTTACCAAGACTTTTGAAGAACTCTGGATTGATGATAAGATCACAGAAAGAAGCGAATGCGCGAAGAAAATATGTAAAGAAGGGATTGCTGAAAGAACGCAAGAAAAATCGAAAAGATTAAAGGTAAAGAAATTTTTTGCGTCCCGAGACCGACTTCAATTTATAGGTTTCGATTTATGACCGTTAGAAGCATCCGGAAACGGCGCGTGTAACGGACGTATCTTCAAGGGACATAACGTTACAGTAATTATTATACCACGTGGCCACATCCTGAAACGCCATGTCGTTACAAAATTGTATCCGTTGGGCCCATTTAATGCGGACGCGTCTTTTAAAGAGCCGCCATGTCAGATCAAATACAGCGCAGTATCAAATGAAGCAAAGTGTTCTCATGTCGGAAACAACGCAAAACAAGTCGGGATAAGGTGAAACAACAGACAACATCAGCAATCATTTAAAAAAGCTTCAAATACTTACTGATGTCGGGGGCCTCACTGTTGATACCAAATCCTAATCACAAGGTACTAAAAGTCGGAATATATTATAGCAAATTACCGACTTCTTAAGAATGGCCGCTTTCCGAAAGATCCAACTTCCGACAGCTTCAAAAAAGGATCAAAACCGACATCCGAAACCTACGAAAGTAAACCGACTTCAAGTCAACCGACTACCATAAAGTTTGGGCATTCCAACAGAAAGTAATCATTAGAAGCATCTGATTGGACCAACGAAACAAAAAGGCAATCATTGATGTTTCCCGCCGCCTCAAGCAAAGCAGCTCAATATTAAATGCATCCCTATCCATTTCGAGGAAGAAGACAAAAGCCACCGTACTATAAATAGCAGAATTTATGATAGTACGAGGATCTTTTTTCGATCACATTGTACACGAACTTAAGATAAACTCGGTTTTCAGTTCAAAACCGACTTCTGTACTCTTGTGAACATAATAAATAAAATCCAATTAAACTTTGATCTTCATCTTTTAAACATCAACTGTGTTTAATTTGAAGTTGTTAATTCAAGACAGCAACAATAGTTTTTCCCGAGGCTAGGCTAACCTCGAGAGGATCAACTTGGCAAACATTCACAAAAGATAAGGCCTCAAGACAATGGGATGAAATAAACGAGTGGGTTGCTCCAGTATCACACAAAGCAAAAACAGGCACGTTGGATAACGAAAGCATTCCGGACATGGTACCTGTGTGGTTGTTGGCCGCCTCGTCATGAGTAATGGTGTTGACACGGGCCTGGCCTCCAGTCCTCTGCTGGTTAGGTGGGAGCTGTCTGGGCTGCTGCTGCTGGTTCGGCCTCCTTGGCTCTGGGCAGGTGCGGGAGAAGTGGCCCTTCCTCTGGCAGTTAAAGCAAGTCATGTCGGCAGCCCGACACTGGTTGGCCTCGTGGACTCGTCCACATGCTCCACATGGTGGGGTTCCAGCAGGAATCTGGCGAAGAGGCTGGATAAACTGTGCAGCAGGCTGCTGCTGACGCTGGCCATGGTTAGGGCGCTTGTTCTTCTTGCGGTTCTGCTGATCATTCTTCCTCTTGCCAGAGCTAGAGGACGGGGGAGCTGAAGCATACGGAACCGGATACGGATAAGGCGCCTGAGCACGAAGCGACGGCTGATAAGACAAGGGCGGGATGAGAGGAGGTACAGCCTGGGCAGGCCGGGCGGCATGATAAGCAGAAGGAATAGGATCCGCCGGAAGGATTAAGCTCTCAACTCTCTGAGCCTGACTGATGGTGTCGTCATAAGACAACAGTCCGTGACTCCCAACTAGCTCACGGATTCTTGGATTCAGCCCTTTCAGAAACTTATTGGCTTTCTTCTCGTCGGTGTTCACAGAATCACCAGCAAAAAGGCACATTCGGGTGAAAGTGCGGATGTAGTCGTCCACGCTGGTACCGCCCTGCTGAAGATGGTAGAACTCGTGCTCCATGCGATCCCAAAAACTCTAGGGAAGGAACTTGCGACGAACCATTGCCTTCGTCTGCTCCCAAGTGAGGGCATTGAGCTCAGCCTCTGGCTTCCAAGCCCAGTGTTCGACCCACCAGTCGGAAGCATCTGCCTTCATCTGGAAGACGGCGAGGGCTACTCGCTGTCTATCGGGAAGAGGGAGCACAGCGAAGATCTTATCAAGCTCCTTCATCCACTCGAGCACAGCAGTGGGGGCCTCACTCCCCGTGAAAGTTGGCGCATGCATGCCCTGAAACTGAACAATGAGTCTGGGAAAGTCCATGGCCGGAGGGGCCTGCTGGTTTGGAGGAGGTGGAGGTGGAGGTGGAGTTTGCTGACGGTTGCGAGCATTGCGATTACGAGTGGCCATAGTTCTACATTGAACAAGCCGGAAAAATTTAACACTTAAAACAATTTTTTTTTTTTAAAATATTGGAAGTCTAGAGTTCGCCACGAAACACTAGAGTTCAAACCAATTCAAGGTGGATAGATTTCCTAAGCCCCAGATAAGTAAACAAAACCACAATTTCATACCTTGAGCTGACGTGGCGAGACGAAGCGAGTGGTCGATGGTCATATAACAATTAATCACAAAAGAACCAGTCTACAGAAAAGCAAGACTGGCTCTGATACCAAACTGTAACGCCCCGTTTTATTTTAAAGAATTTATTTAATTAATTAATGAAAATCAGAGTTATTTTATTTTTTTAAAATCCAAGTTAAAACATTTATCGAGAAACGGGCGCTACTTACTAACATCATTAAATAACACACATGCACGAACTATCAATAAAATAAGTTTCAAATAAACGTAAGTCTTAAAACCATTTCAAAAGATCCAACATTATTCGAAGCTCAACCGAATCAAACATAGTTCGAAAAGTGAATGCAGTAAATAATCCAAGGCAATAATAGGAAACAAATAAAATTCGAGTTTAAGCGGAAGCATAGGTTTATCAACACATATGACCACCATCTCGCTTGTCCTACGCCACCGCCTCAGCTCGTCTCAACCTAGAACAAGGAAGAGAGAAAACAACAAGAAAATAATGGGGGGTGAGCAACCAACTAGCTCACCATTATCGCACAGTTATCCCGCATAATTATTTTAAAAGCAGTAACATAATACTCAGTATGCATAGAATCCAACAGTCTAAACCCCCTACCCGGCCCTATCGCAAACCTCCTATGTACATACAACAAACCTTCCGACCACTCATCGGCAAGGCCGTAACTGGAAAGTTTCCCCCACCCCGAACTACTCACGGATCATGGGAGTCCACCCCGAACTACTCACAGATCATGGATGTTTTCCAGGAGACAGTGGAGATGTTTTTCCCCCCCTAAACTCACACGGATCAGGGCGTCGCCTCCCGGATACAACGGGCAGGTGACCTCACACTGTTATGCATTCGTCAAAGGCGCTATCGTTCGGGACACTTAGACTAGGGTTCTCATGCATACAATAATTTTCAAGAGAAGCATTATACGAAATAAATAGTGCGATAAATATGGAATACATCATAAATGTACCCACCTGATAGCAGCACGTTTCACAGTCACAAATCTCGTACTAAGGCAAGATTAACACCTCTAGACACCTACATGATGTCAAGATCCTACAATCAGAATCTATCTCGACTTAAACTGGAAATCACAAGACAGACCTAGTCGAACTCGATCCGACTAAGTAGTTCGTGAAGTCCTGTGGACGTGGAACACTAAGACTCGACACTAAACACGACCAAAACACTTAAGGGAGTTCACAAAAATCCATCTAAGATTTGACCAAGTCAAACTTACATAAAAACCAAAAAGCAAGTCGATCCAAAATCCATATAACAATTATGTTCGAAAAATTGAAATCATTTAATTGCATGAAAAATAGAAGGTCAAGCTACCCTACGAATTAAGCTCTGAAAATTTATACAAAATTTCATCTCCCAGAAACATGTAAAATCACAAAGTTTCAGCTTTAAACTCAAAATACCCCATTTTATAAAATTCGAACAGTAATTCAGCAAAAAAGGGCACCTTAATTCATACTCAGACTTAATGAATGAAAATGAACCTGAAAATTTTACACAGCAACATACAGTATGCCAAAGTCCACTTATAAAAATTTCAGCCTTAAATGATAACTGCTGCTATTTTTAAAAATTCAAACGAGCAACAGCAGTTTATCAAACTTAAATCCAAACTGAAACCAAACGGACTCTAAAAATTTCCATATTTTAGAAACATGATCAAACACCTAAAATATTACTCTCAGTAAAATTTCAGAATTTTCCATGCAGTAACCGATTTTTAAAAATTTAAACAACAATTCTGAAGATTCAATAAATAAAATATTACCCATATCAAATCAACTCCCGAAATTCTAAAAATTTAACACAACACATATAAGTCACAGAGGCATGACATATTCGAATTGCAGCTCCTTTCAGTCAAGCATGAATTTATTATGCATTTAACAATATTCTAGACAGAACACAATTTGATTATTAAAAATAGCTACAGGTCTCCAAAAATTATGAAAATTTTACAAAAGGCAGGAAATGAACAGATAACACATCCCTCAAAATTTCACATCATTTCGAGCAGCGAGCTATTTTTAAAAATTCGAACATCAAAACAGCGATTAACAAGCTCGACAACTTGACAATTAAATCACAACACACAATTTATCGTCCGAGGCCTTTTCATAAGCCAAGGACTCGACATTGTTCCATTATCCACCGACTTACACGACTTTCGAGGTCTCGTTCGATTTTCGAGAAAATCGAAGAGATCCCGAACATACGAATACAATAATCACAACAATTCATATATTTGCACATATTCAACAATAAATTCACATTAAAATATAACACGAGTACAACATGAATATGAACAATTCAACGAGCATATATGAATTAAACGAGACGGAAAAACGACGAGGTACCGTTCTCGGAAAAATCGAAAACGTCACGAACAAGAAGCTCGGCGGTTAACTCGTCTCGCCGGAAAAGAGGGCTCGACGTGCACGGGAGGGATAGGGAAGCTGTTGCTGGTTCACGGGCTCGCCGAGGACAGAAGGAGGGTCGCCGGATGCTGCTCGAAGAGATGTCGAGCTCGCCGGAAAAATTTTGAACGACGACGGGGCCGCTGGGAAGCTTCGTGGCGCGGCAGGGGGCTTTGTCGCGGCGTGGCGAGGTGAGGGGCTCAGCGACGTCGGGCTTCTGCAACTCGCCGGACTGGTTCAAGGTTGCCGGAGATGAGGGCGAGATGATGATGACGCACGAAAATTTTACGGCGAGGGTGATGATGGTGATGATGGAGGAAGGTCGATGATGATCGATGATGAAAGAAAAACAAAAATCACAGCAGAAGGAAAAAGGAACAAAGAAGTTGCGATCGTTTTCTTCTCTGCCAAGGAAAATAAAGCTGCGGGTTTTTGCACAAAGAAAAGAACAAAACGATATATATATACATATATATGGTTTAGGTTTTGATCCCTTGTTGTCCAAGACAACCACAAACACACGCACATAAGGAAAAGGGGAGAGAATATGTCGGGTCGGGCCCAAGAAATTTGGGTCAAAAGGATTTTTGGGCCGGTTGGGACAACAAATCGGCTCACGGGCTCGAATAAAAATGTAAACAGATATATTCGGGCCAAAATAGTTCCAACGAAAATTATCGGGCTCGATTTCGAATGCAAACGCGCGATAAAAATAAGCGAAAAATAAATATATATATTTTACACATTATCACATACACATTTATTCATATTAAAAATTTAATTAATCACAAAATCAATTAAACAATTACACAAATTTAACAATTAGCATTTAATCACATTTGACAAATAAATAAACATAATGGCATTCAATAAAATAAAATATAAATATTATCACCAATTAATAATAACAATAATAATAGCAATAAAAATAATAATAATAAATCCCAAATAATCCACAAATAAACGGGGCATTACAGGGCCGGGGCACCGGTCCAATACATACGGTTCTCTCGGGCTCAAACTCTCGATTTTATTTTGCCAAAATAAAATGACTCGATTCGCGCGAATATTCTCGGGCTCGATATAAACTCAAACGCATGTTAAAATAAACCGAATAATAAATATATTCTACATATATTAATACGCATTTAATAATTAATCACAAAATTATTTAGACAATTAGACAATTTATCATTTAATCACATTTAGGCAAATTAATATTAGGCACTCAATATTAATATTAATAACATCACAATAATAATAAACATCAATGATAATAATAATAATAATAATAATAATAATAATAATAAACCACTAATAAATGGAGCATTACAGATCTCTCGCGCGGCTAGGGAATCTCACGAACCACTGGGCACGACGATGAGGAAGGGTGATCGGAGGCTGGTAAATATGGTGGTGACGATGATGCGTGACGATGGAGGTGAGTGGTGAGAGGGTTTGGCGATGATCAGGATCGACGGGGAAGAGAGTTTTTCTTTTCTGATGGCTTATGCGGCGTGAACGAAGAAAATAAGGGGAGGGAGAGAATAATACATATATGCATATATTACAAGTTCGTGGGTGCGGTTCTAGGCCGAGGTGCGGGTTCGGGGTACGGGTCGCGGGCTGATGCGAGTGGCATCGGGCAGGTGCTCCTTAGGTTCGAACTTAGCAAATAAAAGGCTCGGTTCATACGTATGGCGATCGGGACAAATGAAAATAATTAACCGGCAATATATATATATATATATATATATATATATATATATATATATAGAATTAGGATCATATGAGAATGGTAGATACTGAAAGAAATAAGAATGAATCTGGACCATGGGATCAATCATATTAATGGGTATGATGAAGTCAAATTATGGTCAATCATTAATGGCAATTTGGTAATTATGATCATATTGTGGTCCAATATGTGTATTTGACCAATAATTACGAGTAGTTTGGACATTTAATTCAAACCCAACAACATTGTGGGACCCACCATTACACATTAATAATTAACATCAATATAAGTGACGGACACCCCACCTACCCCTCATTCATCTTCTCCATCAAACACACACACACACACACACAACTCACTCGTCGGACCGCCGGACCACCGCCACCATCGCTGCCGCGCCAACAACTGATTAGCCTCTTGACATCTCTGACACCGCCGGACAAAACCACATTGTTCCCCATCTCCCCATTACTAAAGCAACATGTCGCCCAAAAATAGCGCCGGATTTCTACCACCATCACTGGCCCTCGTCTCCTCCAGCACATACGTCGTCTCGCCGCCAGGTCCACAACATCACGGCATAGATTCGCCGGAGACGTCGTCTCCGCCACGATCGGTCCCCAACAACACGTCACGGATGCGCCGGCAATGCCGCAGGCCGTTCATGGCCCTGTCAGCGACGTCCTGAACAGATGCCGCCGAAGACGCGAAGGTGATGTTTGTCGACGTTTCCTTACAGTTAATCTTCCCCGACCGGAATTTAAGAGCTCTCTTTCGCTGGCTAACATCCGACCCGAATCTGAGAGCGGGCCGCGGCAAAATTGGGGGTGACCGGCGGCTGAATTCTTGTCAAGGAGGGAGATGTCTCGAAATTGATGATGGCGCTGGCAGCTACTGCTTAGAGCATCTCCAATGTGACTTTTGACATTGCAAAAAATTATCCATATCATCAACTTTTGAAAGTTTATTACTAATTTATTCTCCAATGCATCTTGTCATTAGCTCTTTCATGATGATGTGGATGGCATTTAATGTTAACAATGTTGAACTCACTTTCTAATATCTAACACCATGTTAAACATGATGACTCATTAATTCACTTTATATTTGGTTTAATTTTTTATTATTCTTGTATTAATGAATTATTATAATTGGTCCACCTATACAAATAAATTCTTATCAAATTGGTGCATTGGAGATACTAGTTTGATTCAAATTTTTAGTCTTTTAACATTATTCTTATGTGGATTAACATTACAATCATCAATTGACATGTGTTAAAAATTATTGCCTTTCAACACCATAACATTGGAGATGCTCTTAGAATTTGAGAAATATGAAGGCTGCAAGTGGGAGATTTACAATTTCATGAATTGTGGGTTTTTTGTTTTTGTAAATTTGACAACTTATAGGGACTTAAGTGTAGTTAATTATATTTTAATATATATACTAATAAAAAAAAGCATTTTAAAAAAGATGTTAGGTATGATCTTAATTCACAGGAAGAAAAGTCTGAGACTACTACCTCAGCGAAATCTCTTCAATCTGTTCAAGTTGAAGAATTCCCTGGTCCTTTATTTGAAGCTGCCGCTTAGATCGAATCTCTCATCACTGGCACTCTCGTTTCCCCGGAATCAGAAATGTCTTTAAAAGACCGGGCAATTTCACAGTCAGTCCTTCGTTCGCATCTTTGGAGTTCAGTTCGGCTGGTGGAAGTAGATCTCTCACTCCCCAAGACCTGGTAATGGTGGAACGCGTTGGTTAGGTCACTGTCGTCATCGAGGAGGCCGGTCTGTTCTGGCTACCAGTCAGTAGCTAACCGAGACCCCTGTAGATTAGTATGTTAGGCAAATTTGAAATTTAATAAAAGTTCAATTCATTCACAATAATGATACGTGACTTGTACAATAATGTTCAATACAATACATAATATAATGAGTGTATTTGCACCATTAAAAGTTCAAAAAAGTTATGGAATGTATAATATTATTCATCGGTATGTTCTACCCCAAAATTTCAAAACCGAAATAGTTGATTCGAACTTTTGAAAAAAAAAAGAAATGATTGAACATTTTAAACATGTAATACATGGGTCGAAATTATATACAAACATATTAAAAGTGTATCCGGTTGGCGTTGATATTTTAGAAATTTGGTCAATATATGCTCAATATTGTTAATTGGTTGGTGTTGGTATTTTGCGATTTTTTATACATTTATTTAGTAATTTATATTCTTTTTTTTCTTATTTCAAGTTTTTTTTATTTCGGTCGCTAATATGCAATTTGATAGTCATTAATGTGCAAGTCGTATAACATTATTGTGCAATCTACTTTTATTTAAAAGTAAAAACAAATAATAATAATAATTATAATAATAATAATAATAATAAAGTAATACATTTCATGCAGTTTGACTATTTTAATCCTATTAAAAAATAAAGCCGACAATGAATTGAATTAACATATACTTTAAAAGTAACAACAAATAATCGAGCCGATAAGTTTAGTTTTGCCGGTATCTGTCGCTATTGTGCAATCTATTTTTATTTAATGTGCAATTCGTCTAACAATATTGTGCTTGGTCTTGGTCGCTATTGTGCAGTCTGACCAACTCAACTTTTGTCCCAAACTCAATTTAAATCGAACCAAATTAAATGGTTTATTCAGTCGTTAGTCAAACTAATCAAATAATCGAAATAATATATTACTTGTATTACAAAATC
This sequence comes from Striga asiatica, assembly GCA_008636005.1. NCBI lineage: Eukaryota > Viridiplantae > Streptophyta > Magnoliopsida > Lamiales > Orobanchaceae > Striga > Striga asiatica. The sequence goes on from BKCP01004850.1 coordinate 42,179, forward strand.
ATATTTAGTATTTTTAATATTTTATAGTTAAAGAAAGAATAATATGTTTTTATATATAAACATAGCAAAAAATAATATTTCTTTATATAGTTAGGTCGTTCGGTTATATCAATTATTTTAAAAAATAAAGTATGGAAAACTAAAATGACCGATGTTATAAGAGTAAAAATATATAATTAAACCGAAATATAAAGTTTTGAACCGAAAATTTTAGTTCGGTCGGTATTGTGCATTCTGGTAAGAATTAATGTGCAATTCGTATAACATTATTGTGCACTTGCATATCATATATTTTTTTATAATTTTTTTCCAAACCAAACTAAATTCAAACTGAAATAACTGGTTCTTTCGGTTAACCGAATTATCTTAAATGTTTAAAATGATTTATTATTTATATTATGAAAATATATTTAGTATATTAACATTTTTATTCAACATTTTATATTATTTTTTGTTGAACATATATAATATACGTATGTATGAAAAAACATGTATATGAAAATATTAATGTGCAGTTTGTGTAACAATAATGTGCAGTCCGTGTATTATTAATGTGCAATCCATTGCATTATATTTTTTTCTGTACACAATCCATTTTATTATTAATGTACATTTATTAAACTTTTATAAATTACAATTTATATTTATATTTATATTGCGTAATATTTTGGCGAGAGTTATTGACATTCATTGTGGAGTGTGGTTATAAAGTGCAATCTGTTGTTTTATAAAGTTCGACGTGTTATTTTATAAAGTGCAATATTCCGTTATATAAAGTACACTAATTTATATTTCCCTATGTGTATCCGAAAACTAGTTTTAATAGATATAATTTTACATCTAATTAACCTAAATAATTAAAATATATTTTCATTTATTATTTTTATTATAAAATATATTTACTATTATAAATTATTTTAATATTTTATATTATTATTATTTAATAATTTATTAGTTATTTAACATATATATATATATATCAATAACAAAATATATGAAAAACCATTTCTATTAACTTTTAATATTTACATATTTGACCCATGGGGTTAAATTGAAATATAATTAAATTATTAAATTGCAAATAAGGCCTAAACTTAATCTAATTCTCAACAAAGGCCCAACCCACAATTCAATTTCAGATCTTCAAGCCGAGCGATCTCAACAAATAGGTCCCGTGAGAAAATGTTTTTTCAACCGTCTCCCGGCGGCCGACGACCGATCTACTGTCTTGCCCCAAAAAGACGACTGATTTTCAACGGGGTGCTGCCATTCCTCAAAGCTGGCAACGAAGTCGATGGCGTAAGATCCGGGACACCTCGATAAAATAGAACCACCGCAGAGTGAGTCTAGCCGATGTTCGGAGAGGGATGTGGCCTTCGCGGCCGCCGCGAAGTGATTGCAACCGGAGACAAGTGTCGGCGGCCAAAGGAAGGCAAAGGTGGCCTTTTGGAGAGAGAGAGATAGAGCGTGGGACGCTCTGATGGCGGCAGGGGTGTTCCGGCGACGACAGGGATGCTCCGTTGGCAGCAGGGATGCTCAGGCGGCGGTGGTATGGTGGCGGGGGTGCGTCCAACGGCGGTGGTCGTGTGTGTGTGTGTCTGTGTCTGTGTATGTGATTTGTGTGTGTGCGCGCGTGTTATTTGTGTGAGAGAGATGACCTGCTGGGGTGGGGTGAGGTGGGGTGGGGTCGGGGTGGTGTGGGCAGTTTGTTGGTAGGTGGGTTAGGTTGCAGGTATTTAATGTGTAGTAGGGCCCATCTGTTTGATTGTAGTGTGAAAAATTACTACAATGTCCTTAATGAAGGTATATTTTTTACTTTTATATAAACCCTTAGATCATGTGATCTAAGGGTTACGATGTATTCTTATTTCTTTCACTAACACTATGGTCACCGGAGCGTGATCATATATATATATATATATATATGTGTATATATATATACACAGATACAAAAGACACAAATGCATAGATATTATATAGCACACATTCCTAAGGATTTCCTTAGTGACAAAAAGCGTTTTGAATCAAGTGCCTTTGTAAAAATGTCAGCAAGCTGGTCATCTATAGGTACATGATCCACCACAATAGTTTCATCTTCCACCAGATTACGAATAACGTGATAGCGTATGTCAATATGTTTGGTACGTGAATGTTGGACGGGATTTTTTGAAATATTTATTGCGCTGGTGTTATCACAGAAAAGTTGAGCAGAATGTACCTCCATACCATACTCAGAGAGGATTTGCTTCATCCAAACTAACTGAGAGCAACGCTTCCCACGGCAATGTACTCAACTTCGGCTGTAGATAGGGAGATGAAGTTTTGTTTCTTGCAAAACCATGAGACCAGGTTAGATCCTATATAGAAACAACCGCCAGAGGTACTTTTCCTATCGTCAAGATTTTCAGCCCAGTCTGCATCGCAGTAACCTACAAGATGTAGGTTCGTATCAGAAGAATAAAATAACCCATAGTCAGATGTACCTCCAACGTACTTGATGATGTGCTTGACTATCTTCATATGGGATTCTTTAGGAGCAGACTGATACCTGGCATATAGTCCAACACTAAAGCAAATATCAGGTCTACTGGCAGTAAGATACAGAAGACTACCAATCATACTTCTATAAAGAGTTTGATCTACAGATGTACCTTCATCATCCTTAGTCACTTTTACATGAGTGCCCATAGGGGTTTGAAGGTTTTTAGAATTCTCAAGACCAAACTTTTTAACAAGGTTTCTGGCATATTTACTTTGATGCAAAAAGATACCATCTTTACCTTGTTTCACGTGAAGACCGAGAAAGTATGAAAGTTCACCTACCAGACTCATTTCCAATTCTGAAGACATAAGATCGACAAAGTGATTAACCAGTTTCTTCGAGGTTGACCCGAATATGATGTCATCTACATAGATTTGAACCACCAACAAATCAGTATTGGTTTTCAGGGGAAAGAATGTCTGATCGACTCTCTCTCGCTTGAATCCTTTCTCCAGAAGGTACATCGTAAGTCTTTCATACCAAGCACGAGCTGCTTGTTTCAGACCATATAGTGCCTTTTTTAGCCTATAGACATGATTAGGGTTACTGGGGTCTTTGAAAAGAGCCGACTACTTCACATAAGCTTCTTCGTGCAATATTCCATTCAGAAAAGCCGACTTTATGTCCGTCTGGTAGACAATGAACTTCATTAGACAAGCAATTGATAAAAATATACGTACCAATTCTAACCTTGCAACTGGAGCAAAGGTTCCTTGAGTCTGAGTGTAGCCTTGTGCAACCAATCTGGCTTTATTGCGAGTCACATTACCAAACTGATCGGTTTTGTTTTTGAAGATCCATTTAATTCCGATAACATTTCCCGACGAAGGTTCAGGAACAAGTTCCCAGACATCATTTCGACTAAATTGCTCCAATTCTTCTTGCATGGCTGAGATCCGACATTCATCCTTTAGTGCCTCCTTTGCATTCTTGGGTTCTATCAAGGAAGTGTAGCATGCAAAGTGAGAGATGCCCATGAGTTCTTTAGTTGAGGTTTTTGAGTTCCTGGTTACCCTCTCGTTCAAATCTTCAATAACCAGTTCGGATGGATGAGCTTTTTGAATCTTTAAGGGTGGATCCCATTTTGGTTCAGTTTGATTTCCAGTGGTGGGAACATTGTATTCCGTCTAAATTCCCGGTGAGCCAGCCGATTCACATGAACCTTCTTCATTCTCACTTTCTTTGCCAAGGTTCGAGGTTTCAATTTGGGTATCCTGTTTACTAACAACACTTTCAAGCAAGTCAATAGACATAGATGAATCAACATTGGGGGTTTTCTCATCAAATGTTACATTCATGGATTCTATAACAGTGGAGGTACTTGTGTTGTAAACACAGTATGCTCGACTGTTATTAGAATATCCAAGAAAGAATCCAACATCACTTTTAGCATCAAATTTTCCAAGTTGTTCACGATCATTATAGATAAAGCATTTGCACCCAAATACATGAAGATGGCTAAGGTTGGGACTCTTACCTTTCCAGAGTTCATAAGACGTCAACCCCATACCTCGACGAAGGTACACTCTGTTCACAAGGTAGCACACCGTGTTGACAGCCTCTGCCCACCATCTATGAAAGATTTTCTTGGAATTCAATATCACCCTTTCCATTTCTTGAAGAGTACGATTCTTTCTTTCAACAACTCCATTTTGTTGGGGTGTTTTAGGAGCAGAAAACTCATGAAAATTACCGTGAGAATTACAAAAATTCGAAAATTCACTATTCTCAAATTCACGGCCATGATCACTCTTAATTCTGGTTAGAGGAAATCCCTTTTCATTTTCAAGTTTTAGACAGAGGGTTTTAAAGGCAATGAAGGTATCAGATTTCTCACGTAAAAATTCAACCCAAGTGTAGCGATAGAAGTCATATACACACACAAAAATATACTTCTTACCTTGATAGCTCTCAATCTGAACTGGTCCCATCAAGTCCATGTGAAGCAACTCTAGGATTTTCTTTGATGCAATATGGTTCAAGCTTTTGTGTGATGCTCACGTCTGCTTTCCAAGTTGACACGGTTCACAAATAGGCAGTTTCTTCATGACAATCTTTGGAACTCCGCGAACCACACCTGGATTTGAGATATTGACCAAGTGAGAATATCAAATGTGACCTAAGCATTGATGACAGATTTCAAATTCACTAACAGTTGCTTGCAAATATTTTTCATTAAAATCAACAAGATAGCAATTGTCAGTTGATCGAGATCCAGTGATCACACATGTACCTTCATTGTTTTTCACATAACACTTATCATGAAAGATACTGACACTAAGACCTTGGTCACATAGTAGACTTACACTTAAGAGGTTAGCCTTCAAATCATTCACAAGTAACACATCATCTAGTCTAGGTAAATCACCCAAACTCAAACAACCAGTTCCAATCACTCTATTGCTCGCACTATCGCCAAATGTGACTTCCCCAATTGAACTAGTTTTGACATTCGACAAGTATGCTAGTTCACCAGTCATATGGCTTGAACACCCACTATCAAGCTACCATTTCCATTCAAGTGAGGTTCTAAGAGACAGTACTGAAGCAAAACATTTAAAAAGATTCTTTGCAATCCATACTTGTCGATTTTTTGTAAGCTTTTTATGGGAATTCACAGCATGAACGTTCACTGGAACACCTGAGTGACTCCAGTTAACCACTTTACCGAAAAAAGGATCATGCTGCATCTTGTAGAATTTGGGTCTGATGTGACCAGTGATTCCACAGTAATGACAGATGGGTACAAAATTACGAAGAGATTTACTTACAGATACTTGGTTTGGTGCATGAACGTTCAGTGAGTTTTTAGGCAAAGGAGGTTTACTTACAATGATTTTCACAAACCTGCCATACAAGTCCCGAGAAGGTTTTCCATGAATACTTGAACCTTCAACACAAGACTTGTCAGAAAATCCAAGACCAGTATGCTTGGTTTTGTTTGAAACTTCGGAAGGATGTTCAGAACTTTCAACCTTGCCTGTGTACCGCAGCCCGGTGAGGTCTCCATACTGCCTTCCCATGGAGAGAAGCTCATTTAGATCAGCTTTCCCTTTATTCAGTTTCCTAACAGCCTCAATAGTGCGTTCCAGTTCAGCTGAGTTCACACATAGCTTGTTTTGCATACTTGCATGTTCGTTCATGATTCAGCTAACTCCATTTATGAGCTTTAAGATTTCTTTGTTTCTCTCAGCAAGCAGTTTTTGAGTTGAGAACAGTTCAGACCTCAGACATTCAATAGTCTGAGACTTCTCTAACCCATCTTGTTTAGAGAGTTTAACGCTCCTCTCAAGAATGAAGGTTCGAGCCTTTAATGTATCCAATTCATTCTCTTTTTGATAAGTAAGAGAGGAGGAGGCTTGTTCAATCAACAACCTATTTGGCCTTTGTCAGTTTCTGAACCTCACTTTGAAGTTTCTTCATAGCCTCAGATTCTTGTGCGCATTTCTCCATATTCAGCAAGTGAAATGGATCAATACATATGTTCCAATCTGCTTCATCCTCTGATATTTCAGATTCTTCCATGCTCTCTTCAAACTTTGTCGTGGCATGAAAAGTGGTGAACCATATGAACTTCCTCACTGAGGAACAAATTTCCATATTACTCGTGTGTGATGAAGGTTCTTCCATTCCCTCGTCATCTGAATCTTCCCACGTTGCCTTCAGTGACTTGCTCTTCTTTTTAAGATTAGCACATTCATATTGGAAATGACCAAAACCTCGACATTCTCGGCTTTGGTCCTTCTCGATTCTTTGTAAGTCTGGTTTCGACAAAGGCGTATTCTTTTTGTCTTGAACCGTGTTTTTGCTGGAATTATTAAACTTCTTTCCAGCAAACTTATTCTTGTATAGCCTCCGACTCATCTTCCCGTAATTTCTTGCAATCAGTGCAAGAGGCTCTTTCAACTTGCTGTCATCCACCATTAAACCTTCATCGTCATCACTCTATTCTTTCTCCTTGACTACAGCAGCTTTGAGAGCAAGTCCCTTATTTTTTACTTTGTCATAATTGTTGTTGATTTCGTACATCCTCATATCACCAAGAAGTTCATAAACGTCTAGAGGTGCAATTCTTTGGACGCTCTAAAAAGACATAATTTTCTCTCTGAATCTCAGCGCAACTATCCGCATAATCTTTTGAACTTGACGTTTTTTAGAGATTTCTTCACCTAGCATCCCACTTTGATTTACCAAATCGCAAAATCTGGCATAGTACATATCAATCGTTTCATCATCCCTCATTTTGATTTCATCAAATTCGAGCGTTACACTTTGAAGTCTGGATGCTTTGACTGCTGTTGAACCTTCAAACTGACGCTGTAAAATTCGCCAAGCATCTTTCGCTGTCTTTCATTGAACTATCATCTTGTGTCGATTCTGATCGACTGCCATCATGATCTCATACAGGGCTCGATGGTTGGCTTCTTCCTGAAGTTTTTCAGTGTCAGTCCAGATGTCTTTAAGTTTAGGCACATTACCTGATGAAGGTCCTTTCCCTTGATATAGAGCTGCCTGCATGACTGGGTGTTCCCAGCCACTTTCGACACTCTCCCAAGCACATTTTCCCAGAGATCTCAGAAAGATCGTCATCATAGATTTCCAGTAAGAGTAGTTTGATCCATCCAATTGCGGAGGCCTAGACATCGATCCACTTTCCTAATTCATGATTGCCCAATCCACACGTCCTTAGATCTTTCGCAAAAAATATGAAAACCTAATCAGATACCAATTGTAGTTTGATGTTTGTATTCCAAGTACACAGAGTTGCACACAATTTAATTAAACATAAATGAAAGAAGATTAAAGCAATTGCGGAAGCAGTATAACTTAAAATTGAACCTTCAGGAGAGCGTTCCACTCTCCCTTCAGATCTCTTTCATTAATGCAAACAACACATACATTCTTCAAGGGTTTACAGTATAGACTTCTTGTACACTCTACTTGAACAATAATTTTCACTTCTACTTATCCGACCACAAATCCCTTGTGGTTTTGCTCGTTTGAATCCCTCAAACTAAAACAGAATGAACCTCCGTTCACGCTATATTTTCTTCCCACAATAAACTACTCACTTTCGATCTCTTCACTCTACAATAAATGAAAATTGAGGATTTCTCAAAAAACAAACATCCAAAAGTAACTCTCACTAAACGTCTCGTCCTCCTTTTATCTTTGGTCTCCTATGGTAAATCTTGCACAAGGCTTTGCCTCCAAGTCACGTTCACTTATGGTAAGTATTCATTTGTAAAGTCCAAGTCCGTGATTAACATCTCTCTCATATGGAAGGTGAATCCCGATTGACCTCCATCAGGCCTGCAATTAAAACATGTATTATAATTAATCAATTAAACTGTAATAATCGAAAAATAAATACAAGTAATAAAGTCAACTTCCCTTAAATATTCGTGAGTTGTCTGAACCACGAAAATGATGAAGGTTCGTCGATTTACTGCCAATCATCAGAACTTACAAAGTAGACTTAAAAAAATATTATGTGGCCATTGCCCACTTATATATAATTATTATATAAAAGTGTTATTATTATTATTATTATTATTATTATTATTATTATTATTATTATTATTATTATTATTAAGCAGGTAAAATGAATTGTGCATATGAGTCCGGAAATTGGATATTTAACCTTAAAATGATTTTAAGTCTATGAATGTATTTTTTATTAATGTGGAACAAATAATAGACCGAGTTACTCGATCGAACTACGCCTGAGTTGATGACAAAAATATAACCAGGTGGAAAAAATATTGTTGAGAAATATACTTTATGTCTTGATAATAAAATTTAAAAGTATAACAATAGATCACATATAGTTGTTATTGAATGTTATGTTATTTTGGATGAAACATATAAAATTATTAACATGAATAAGAGTCTATTCAATTGGGACATTGAATAATATTTTAAGATTTTTTGAATTCGAGATTTTTCATATAATTTGATTTCATTCAAATACATGGAAATCTTAGTTTTATGGGTAGGATTGGAGATATGATTGTTTCTCTCAGTTCAAATACTTCATTTCTAAGCTTTAAGATTTCTTTGTTTCTCTCAGCAAGCAGTTTTTGAGTTGAGAACAGTTCAAACCTCAGACATTCAATAGTCTGAGACTTCTCTAACCCATCTTGTTTAGAGAGTTTAACGCTCCTCTCAAGAATGAAGGTTCGAGCCTTTAATGTATCCAATTCATTCTCTTTTTTATAAGTAAGAGAGGAGGAGGCTTGTTCAATCAACAACCTATTTGGCCTTTGTCAGTTTCTGAACCTCACTTTGAAGTTTCTTCATAGCCTCAGATGCTTGTGCGCATTTCTCCATATTCAGCAAGTGAAATGGATCAATACATATGTTCCAATCTGCTTCATCCTCTGATATTTCAGATTCTTCCATGCTCTCTTCAAACTTTGTCGTGGCATGAGAAGTGGTGAACCACATGAACTTCCTCACTGAGGAACAAATTTCCAATATTACTCGTGTGTGATGAAGGTTCTTCCATTCCCTCGTCATCTGAATCTTCCCACGTTGCCTTCAGTGACTTGCTCTTCTTTTTAAGATTAGCACATTCATATTGGAAATGACCAAAACCTCGACATTCTCGGCTTTGGTCCTTCTCGATTCTTTGTAAGTCTGGTTTCGACAAAGGCGTATTCTTTTTGTCTTGAACCGTGTTTTTGCTGGAATTATTAAACTTCTTTCCAACAAACTTATTCTTGTATAGCCTCTGCCTCATCTTCCCGTAATTTCTTGCAATCAGTGCAAAAGGCTCTTTCAACTTGCTGTCATCCACCCTTAAACCTTCATCTTCATCACTGTATTCTTTCTCCTCGACTACAACAGCTTTGAGAGCAAGTCCCTTATTTTTTACTTTGTCATAATTGTTGTTGATTTCGATCATCCTCATATCACCAAGAAATTCATCAACGTCTAGAGGGGCAATTCTTTGGAAGCTCTCAAAAGCCGTAATTTTCTCTCTGAATCTCGGCGCAACTGTCCGCATAATCTTTTGAACTTGACGCTTTTCAGAGATTTCTTCACCTAGCATCCCACTTTGATTTACCAGATCGCAAAATCTGGCATAGTACATATCAACCGTTTCTTCATCCCTTATTCTGATTTCATCAAATTCGAGCGTTACACGTTGAAATCTGGATGCTTTGACTGCTGTTGAACCTTCAAACTGACGCTGTAAGATCCGCCAAGCATCTTTCACTGTCTTGCATTGAACTATCATCTTGTGTCGAGTCTGATCAACTGCCATCATGATCGCATACAACGCTCGATAGTTGGCTTCTTCCTGAAGTTTTTCAGCGTCAGTCCAGATGTCTTTAGGTTTAGGCACAGTACCTGATGAATGTCCTTTCCCTTGATATGGAGCTGCCCGCATGACTGGGTGTTCCCAGCCATTTTCAACACCCTCCCAAGCACATTTTCCCAGAGATCTCAGAAAGATCGTCATAATAGATTTCCCGTAAGAGTAGTTTGATCCGTCCAATTGCGGAGACCTAGACATCGATCCACTTTTCTAATTCATGATTGTCCAATTCACACGTCCTTAGATCTTTCGCAAAAAATATGAAAACCTACTCTGATACCAATTGTAGTTTGATGTTTGTATCCCAAGTACCCAGAGTTGCACACAATTTAATTAAACAGAAATGAAAGAAGATTTAAGCAATTGCGGAAGCAGTATAACTTAAAATGAACCTTCAGGAGAGCGTTTCACTCTCCCTTCGGATCTCTTTCATTAATGCAAACAACACATACATTCTTCAAGGGTTTACAGTATAGACTCCTTCTACACTCTACTTGTACAATGATTTACACTACTACTTATCCGACCACAAATCCCTTATGGTTTTTCACCTTTGAATCCCTCAAACTAAAATAGAATGAACCTTCGTTCACCCTATATTTTCTTCCCACAATAAACTACTCACTTTCGATCTCTTCACTCTAAAATAAATGAAAATTGAGAATTACTCAAAAAAGAAAGATCCAAAAGTTACTCTCACTAAACGTCTTGTCCTCCTTTTATCTATGGTCTCCTATGGTAAGTCTTGCACAAGACTTTGCCTCCAAGTCACGTTCACTTATGGTAAGTCTTCATTTGTAAAGTCCAAGTCCGCGATTAGCATCTCTCTCATATGAAAGGTGAATCACGATTGACCTCCATCAGACCTGCCATATAAAACATGTATTATAATTAATCAATTAAACTGTAATAATCGAAAAATAAGTCCAAGTAATAAAGTCAACTTCCCTTAAATATTCGTGAGTTGTCTGCACCAGAGAAATGATGAAGGTTCGTCGATTTACTGCCAATCTTCAGAACTTACAAAGTAGACTTAACAAAATATTATGTGGCCATGGCCCACTTATATATATTTTTTATATAAAGTATTATAATTATTATTATTATGATTATTATTATTATTATTATTAAGCAGGTAAAATTAATTGTACATATGAGTCCGGAATTTTCATCGAATATTTAACCTTAAATTGATTTTAAGTCTATAAATATATTTTTTATTAATGTGGAACAAATAATAGACCGAGTTACTCGATCGAACTACGCCTGAGTTGATGACAAAAATATGACCAGGTGGAAAAAATATTGTTGAGAAATATACTTTATGTCTTGATAATAAAGTTAAAAAATATAACAATTGATCACATATAGTTGTTATTGAATGTTATGTTATTTTGGATGAGACATATAAAATTATTAACATGAATGAGAGTCTATTCGATTGGGACGTTGAATAATATTTTAAGATTTTTTTAATTTGAGATTTTTAATATAATTTGATTTCATTCAAATACTTGGAAATCTTTGGTTTATGGGTAGGATTGGAGGTATGATTGTTTATTTAATAAATGTCTCATGATTGTTTATTAAAATTTTTTTATAGTTTCAGAAGGTTTAAAAATCTTAAAAAAAAATTCACATATTTTATTCAATTGGAAAATAAATATAAATTTCCACTAATTGATTTACGAACAATGTTATTTTTTCCTTCTGGGAGCTAGGGTTTCCTCTTTGGGACTTTGATTCCTAATCCCGCAGGTATTATCAGCACCATTTGGGGCTGGATTTCTCAGTTTATCAGGTTTATCAAGCTCTCACTTTCCTTGTTTCGGTCTCATATTTATCCCCTTTTCCTCTTTATATCTTTCTCTGTTGTCTGTGTTCTTTTTGTTGTGTCTGTAGGCTGTCTGTAGCGCCCCGTCTATTTATTAATTATTTAGAATTAGTCATTATTATTGATATTGTTATTAATTATTATTAATGTTATTATTATTAATATTATTATTATCTATTTTAATGTCTAATTGTCATTAAATGATTAAATACCTAATTGTCAATTTAAATGTCTAAAGGCTTATTAATATTAAATAATTAATGTGTGTAATATATATATATATATATATATATATATATATATATATATATAGAGTTAGGATCATATGAGAATGGTAGATAGTGAAAGAAATGAGAATAAACCTACACCATGAGATCAATCCTATCAATGGTTAGGATGAAGTCAAATTATGGTCAATCATTAATGGCAATTTGGTAATTACTTGATCATAGTGTGGTCAAATATGTGCATTCGATCAATAATTAAGGATAGTTTAGACATTTAATTCAAATTCAACACCTTTGTGGGACCCACCACTCCCATCATTAATACCAATATAATTACACTGCACCCCACCTACCCCCTTCCCCACCCTAATTCTCTTCCACACGCACGCACGCACACACACACACACACACACATAACACGACACACACCCACTGTTCTTGTGACGGACCACCGCCTCGCCGCCACACTCGCTGCCGCAACAGCAGCCGACTCGACCCTCGACATCACTGACTGCCACCGGGAACAACCACATCGTTCAACAGTCATCTTTCGCCTACCTCCGCCGACCGCCAACTGCCCCACCGACTCAACAGTACCGTCACCACAGTTCTCCGCCACCGCCATCCACCACATACTCGCTGGAGGTTCAACATAGATCTCGCCATTGCCGACCTCCACCGTCTCCCACCCTATCTCCGCCGCCGTCACTGTATGTCACAAGGTACGACTCCAGAATCCCATATGAAATCGGTAATCTATCGAGACTCCAGACGGGGCAACGGAGGAAACTGAATTCCAATGGAAAATTGGTCGGTACAGAGCCGGTGGGCGGCGGTTCAATATGTCGACGGGACAGGTGCGGTCGCAGCCGAATCTGGTGTCGGATTCTGGTTAGTCGAGGCGGCGGCGAGAACCTGCACGGTGTTCGGTGGCGGGGCTGACGGACGATTAGAAGAAGGTGTCGAGATTTATGTTCTGTGTAGCTGATTTGGGGAATTTGTAATTTAGATGAGATTTGGGCTTGCATAATTGAGAATTGGATAATTTCTAAGGGCTTATATGTAAATTAGTAGAAATTATTTATATGCCAATTAAATTTTGGTTGAATATATAATTTATTAAAAGTTTAAAAGTACACAATATTAATAAGTAAATTGCATAATATTAATAGGTGATTGAGCTTTTGTTCCAAATAGAAATAAATCGAACCGAAATATAAAAAATAAAACTAAAAATTTTGTTTATTTTATATTTTTTATGGCTAAAAATAATTAACAATTTATATTATTTTTTTGGGATTTTCGATTTTTCGATTTCGGTCGCTAATGTGCAATCTGATAGTTGTTAATGTCCAAGTCGTATAACACTATTGTGCAAATCGTATAACATTATTGTGCACCCCCGATACATTAAANATAATAATAATAATAATAATAATAATAATAATAATAATAATAATAATAATAATAATAATAATAATAATAATAATAATTTTATATAGTTCAATTAATTCGGTTATTTATGTTATTTTAAAAAAGTAAGCAAAGTCGGCATCAATAATAAATAATCATATTTTTTAAAATAAAAACAAATAATCGAACCGAAATATAAAATATCGAATCAAACGGTTTAGTTCGGTCGAATCGTTCCATATTGTGCACTCTTTTAGTTAATAATGTGCAATTTGTCTAACGCTATTGTGAACTCGAATTGTAGATATTTTTAATCATTTGTTCCAAACCAAATTAAAATCGAACCAAATAAGCGATTTATTCAATCGATTAACCGAATTACCTAATCAAACAAAATGATTTACTATTTATATTATGAAAAATATATTTAATATTATAATTTTATATCTAATAAATATTACTTTTTGAGTTGAAAAAGTCATAATATATAAAATAACAAAATCAATAATGTGCATTCCAACAAATTATAATGTGCATTTTGTATAGAACTGCTGTGCACTCTATTGATTGTGTATTTTCTATGCACATTTCAATGGTAGAAAGATTAATTACTTGTATTTCAATTAACATAAATTTTCACTTATCAAATTATTTATATAAGTAAACATATATTTTTATATTATTTTAATTACTATAAATTTTCAAACTGAATTTCGACATAACCGGATTAATTCATTGGATAACATATATAACCAAAAATTTCGACATAAATTATATCATTTATTATAAAAAACGCGATTAATAATTAATACGTTTTTATTTGATACTTTATATTTTTTTGATCAAAAAAATTAATATGTATGTAAATGAAATATTATGTGCAATCTAACAGTTATTAAGGTGCAATTTGTTCAACCCTATGGTGCATGGTGTCGTGCATATTGAACCAAACAATTTTTTTTCCTTAAAACAAATTAGAAATGAACATAATTAATTGATTTTTCGGTTCGGTTAACTGAATTATCTTAAATAATTGAAATATTTTTTTATCTATATTAATATTATATTTAATATGTTAATAATTTAATTTTTTTTTTATATATATCTTAGTTTGGTCTATTTTGTTCGATACGGTGCAATATGTCGATCATTAATGTGCATTTCATATAAAACTATTGTGCTATCACATGACATTTATTTTTAATATGATTGAGTACAATATATTGTGCATTTTTTTTTTCAATTAATATGCATTTATTAAACTTTCAGTAAATTACAGATTTGCCACATGCATCAAATTGAAATATAACTAAAATTCATTAAATTGCAATAAAACCCTTTAACCTTATCTAATTCTAAAAAAAAAGCCCTAATCCCAAAATGTCATCTTCTACCATACTACCAGTCTTCTCCGGCAGCCACTCTGGCCAGCGACTTCCGGCGTCGATGCATATTCCGTCCGGCGACACCCGGCAAGTTTCAGCTTTTTCTTTTTTCTTTTTTTTTTTGAAGACGCCATTGAAGCTCCACAGTGCGGCGGCGCCTAGGCCGTCGAACAGACATGACGCCGGCGAGAGTCGAGGAGGTGGTGAGTCGCGGGCGACGGATGATGGCACGATCGACGGAGGACGGTGAAGGCCACAGGGACGACGGGGAACGCCGCGGTTGATGGGGATGGCGCAGGCGACTGGCGACAGAGCACAGCCGATCGTCACCGGAGAGATATTCTGGGCGGAGGTCTCTGGCTGGGGCGACTATGCTCCGATGGCGGTCTGGAACGATGAGGACGAAGATGGCGGCGGGAATGGAGGATCTAGAGGAAAACGACGGCGGGAATGGAGGATCTAGAGGAAGACGGCGGCGATGATGGCGGAGGGAATGGCGGATCTGGAGGAAGACGGCGGCGGATATGGAGGACTGAAGGTGAGCATCGATTGAAATCTTTGTACAGAGTGTGTGTACGTGACTTTGTGTGAGAGAGAGAGAGTATGAGAGAGAAAGAGATTGGTGAGGTGAGTGGGTTTGACCACGTGGGTGTGGGAGAGTTGGTGTTTGTGGACCCCACTATTTGTATGTGAAAATTACTATATTACCCTTAATGAAGGTGTAATTTTTATTTTTTTTATCCATTAGATCATCCGATCTAATGGTTGGAGTTTATTCTTATTTCTTTCACTGAGCACCATTCTCATGTGAGCGTGACCCTATATATATATATATATATATATATTCAGATATGTATATATGTATTAAATTTAAATGTATTAATGCTTATATATATATATTATCTGAATTTTAAATTTTCGCCACGTCGAACCGAGCCTCGTATAATTTTTAGTCGAGCCCGAGAAAACCAGCCGATTTTGATTATTTTTTTGTAGCCATTTTGGGATCATTTTTCTCTAGCCATTTGATAAATAATTTTTTGGCCCATTTTGGAGGTTAAATAAAAGGACTATGCTAAATTTAAATCTGGCAAGCCCAAAACAGATATTAAACAAAGTTCCGCTCCTTCTCTTTTATCTGCCAAGACTGAGTCCAAGAGATAAAATTTATCTGCTCGCTCGTTCGAATTGGCAGATCGAGTCTCAAGGAGATTTTACCTCCAACGGACGCACATCACTCTCCTCTCTCGGCTATTTACATTCAGGATTTCTTCAGCCTTCAAAATCATATCATGCAGCATCATTTTTTCACGCCCCTCAGCATTTATCTCTCTCTCGAACAGAGAAGAGAAAATAAAATTCTTCCCGTCGCCATAACCTCTCATCATCATCCTCACGCCATCAACGCCCTCAGCCCTTGTTTTCTCCCTCACCTCAGACCATCATCACCATCATCATCTCCGTCCACCATCATCCTACTTACCTTGCCGCTGCAAATATCGGCGAGCTCTCGACGTGCGCGACCAAACCAATAGCCCCGACCACCGCCGCGCACCTCCCCCTCGACACCATCTCCGGCGAGCCCTTCTCCGCGATCGCCATCCTCCACGATGCCATTTCCAACGTGAACCAGCGAGCTCGATCTCCAGCCGCGCATCTCCTCCTGTCACCGTTTTCCAGTGAGTTGACCCATTCGCCGGCGCACCCTGTTCTGTTCAGACCAGTCACCGGCCATTTTCGAGGTCAGCCTCGCTCTCTGGTTTCGAGCAGCCCCTCGGTTCCTTTTTCCGAGTTTCGTTCGCGAGCATCCCGGGCCCTTCGCCGAAGATCCGTTCGAGTTTTTTCGAGTTCCGTTCGTTCGACCCGTCTCTTCAATTTTTCGAAGACGGGTAATCTTTTTGGAACCTCCTCGTTAGTTGTTATTCGAATTTAGATATGTTCGATGATTTCATGTTAGATGTCTCGAGTGTCGTTGATTGAAGCCATTATATGTCGGTTCGTACTTTTTTCGTAAATCGTGTTATTAGCCGGGCATTGATAATTCTCGTCTTTTATAAATTGAGTATTATGAATTGCTGTGATATATTATTGTGCTCGTTTGATACTGTGGAAATCGTCATATGAATTGTTGTCGAGCTTAGAACATCCGTTTATATAAGTCCATTGTTATTTCATGTGAAAACACATTTTTCGTTGTTCTGTTGTGCCTCAGTTAAAGCCATCAGAGACCGGTTATTTGAAGTTGCTATCTTTTTATGAATTGTAGTATGTTCGGTTGTCTGTACCTGAGCTTTGGAATTTCTCGATTCTGAGTTTCATCGAATAAGTTATGATTTTTTACGAGAATATTGCGCGTCCAGTTTTTCCTGTTACCCGACAGCATGTATGTAATTAATGTGTGACCTGTTTATCATGTCGTAATATAATCGTATGAATATTATCTTCATGAAAGTTATAGGTATATTTCTTATCTTTCAAATGAGTTAAATTTCATGTTGATATGTGCTCTGTAGCTCGAGTTGTGTTCTTATGAAGGTAGACATGCATGAGATAGAGTTTTGTAATTTGGCAGAAATCTGATGTTGAATTTTAACTGATTTTATATTATCTTAATGACCTTATATGCTTCTTTATTCTAAATGGAAGTTGTAGAGCCATTCTTTAGGTTTAATGTGAAACTGTAACCATGTCATTTGGAGGTCCGTAGCTCGGTCTAGATGATAAATACTGCAGTGTTGTCTACATCTCATGTTAGTTCCGGGGAGGTTTGCTGAATCATATATTTTGTGATTAAACTCGTTGAAAAATGTGATTATTTGTCAATATTATCTTCAGAAAAGTTGTAGCCATTTGAGTTATCTATCATGTGATTTTTGAATCTCATTGAAAACATGTCTGTAGCTCCAGTTAACTAACATTTACTGAGGCCTAGTCAGTTGCATATTTCCAGTTTTGTACTGTGACCTTATTTTAAGTGTTTGCAGATTTATCACATGTTAAATGGCCTTATTTTCTTTTGGTGTCTTCATAAGAATTGTAGATGCATATCTTAGAATTCCAATGCAACTTGATTCATGTTCATATGAGTTTTGTGCTGAGAATTATATTGGTTTTAAAAACGCTGCTTGGGTTAATTTTTGAAAAACTTATGTGATATTTTCAGAAATGGAATTTCCTTGATTAAATGCATGATTAAATGCTTATGTGAACTTAGTTGGACTAAGTGATTGTTGAATAGTCATTTATAGGGCTATTTTATTTAATGTAGGTAATTGAGGAGTCAAGCCTCGACCTACGTCCATTGCTTTTTGAGTTATTTCAATCCAGAAATCTAGGTGGGTTAGTTATTCTAAAATACCTGTGCATGTGTATGTTCAAATATGTTTAACTGGTATGATCTATGTATGCATGTGAGCATGTAGCCTATCGATGTGAGCTTGATGGCCATCAGTACGGTTGTCCCCGTATGATGAAATACGGTTACCTTTACGAGGTAAATCTCATTAAACCTATGAGAAGGCCGTGTCATTGATGTGGCACGCACTCTCATGTTTCATTGATATGGCATGGTTGAGCTTTGATGAGCATAGATGTGCACATTAGTGAGTCTTTGATGAGACTAGAGTCATTGATTTGACTAGAGATGAGACATGATGTTTATTGTTTATGTTAATGTTGCGACCATACCATCTTAACATATTCTCAGTTGTTTCATATGTATAATGGCAGTACAACATTTTCCAATGGTACTCACTCCCACCTGCTCTTCACGGATGCAGGTTAAGCAGCTGGCGGGTGACGAGGCAAGACGAGTGGTGGTCTTGTTTTCTTTATTTATGATTATTATTGCTTTCGCTTCTTTATGATATTGACAGACTGTTGTTTAGACTTGGATATTTCTCTCCTGCATGTTTTGGGATTTTGATTTTGTCGTTTGAAACCTTGGATTATGATTTTATTTCATGGTTTGGAAACTTATCGAATGCGAGTAAAGTTGTATAATTAATGGTTCTTGGTAGTTAAGTAGCGCCCTCTGAGTTTTAAAATTTAATTTGAGATTTGCGAAAAATTAACTCTGATTTTTATTAAATAAATTCGATAAATCTTTTAAAATAAAGTGGGGCGTTATAGTTTGGTATCAGAGCCAGTCTGCGTTTCTGTAGACTGGTTTATATGTGATTATGTGATTATATGATTAGACCTTATGTTATGACCACTCGTCTTTGTCACGCCGCGCTGCTTACAGGTATGTTTTATAAGTATCAATGAAAATACTTATAATTTGAATTTTGTATTCTTATATAAGTAGCAATGAAACTACTTGTGATGTAAATTGATATATGTATATATATATATATATATATCATGTAATTATTTGGGACTTAGGAAATTCCATCCACCTTTGGTTTAATATTGAACTCTAGTGAGATAGAGTTAAGTTCGGACTTTAGAGGTTCCTCGTTATGAGTTTTAGTATGTTGTTATCGAGATAAGTTATGCCCATAGCAGCTTCCCTTTCTATATAATTCAATTCAATGTCTTCAAGTGAGAACTCAGTCAATTAGAACCGGGAATGTATTCACCCTCTTCGGACCTTTGTCAGGTTTCGAAAATTATGAGATGAGTCGTTGTATTATAGACTGCCAGTATTATGGATGCTTATGGCCTCTGTTCCACCTCTGGTATTGTATGTCTCTTGTGTCTAAGTGAGGGTGAGTTCATGTTAGCTCGAAGCATGAATAGTTGGGTAAGTGATAAGGATATGTGTTTATTTGATGCTCTAGCATGTTTATGTCATTTTTTTTTCTTTTTATAAAAATGTTGTGCATGCTATGTTTTTGAAAACTGGGCTGTGTTTATAATATTGATGCTTAAGTCTTAAAATATTGATATCGAGGCTTGCTTAACGTGTAATTTACGTAATTTCGAGGCCATGTTGTGGTACGAACATTTTAAGTTGTTAAAGGCATAAAAACCCAAATTTTGAGCCTCAGTTGTGCTCTGTTTTTGTCGACCAAGAGCTGTTTCTTGGAAAAGTGTTCTTCTTGAGTTTTGTAGTTTCTTTAAGTTAGGTTTCAGTGAGTCTTAGAATTTTGTGATTTGGAATTAGAATGGATTTTATATGAATTTTCAAAGTTAGACAAGCATGTAGTTTTTATAAACTCAGACAGAAACTTTGACCTTAGTTCATGGCTGCTTTTGATGATCTTAACGTGCCTGCATGAAAATGTATTCTTCATGACAAATGTAGTATATGTTGTTAGCTGCCTGTAGAAATTGGAAGAATGCAATTTGGAGTTCCAGTTGATTTTATATGATTTTTTTAAGGGGGATGTACACCCCGTTTTTATGAAATCCGGATTGTGTTTAAGTGTTGAATGTGTGCTCTGTTTTGATGATCCAAACGTGTTCGTATGAAAAAGTTCCCTTCATAACAATTGTATATTTTCATGTTTCGATTCTGTAGATTTTTGTTTTGTATAAATTGAAGTTGTGTAGCTTGAGTTGTTGCAATTCTACTAAGGGGCTGTATATATTCAAAAAGTTGTGCTCTGGCTGTGTTTATGAACTGAAGGTTTTATATTTAAACTCGTTTATAATGTTATTATTTGCCAATAGGATCTTCAGAAAAGTGGTATAGAATTGAGTTATCTACCTTAGGGTTTTTGAATTTCAATAATATCATGTCTGTAGCTTCGGTTATTTTGCATAAACTGAGGACCTGTCAAGCTGTATGTCTTCATTTATCCACTACACCTATGTTTTGGTTGTTTGCTGTATTATGTGCATTTAAATGACTTTATCTGCCGGATTGTTCTTCATGAAAGTGATAGAGACATGAGTTAGGGATATTTTCCAAGTGGTTTCATCATGATATGATTTGTAGAGTGAAAGCTACATGCATTTTAAATTCATCACGCATGCTGAAAATTGGTGCAAGTTCATGTTTAGGTTTCCAAAATGAGTTGTGAATTTCAAGAATAAGCTTTTCGTCAATTTTCATGTATATGTGCCCTATTTAACTTAATCTAATTAGTATTATAATGTTGGCTAGAAAACACTTGTGAGAGAAGCTTTACGCTAAGATCTCGAAGTGTGGAAATTATAAGCTGTATATTTGGTCGATCTCGTTTAGGACTGCCGGCACGATTAGCTACCTGAGTAAAAGCTGTCGTGACGGCCGACATTGTTAGTCAGAAGGGTCAAGCGTGCTAACCATTCTAATGTTTGGCGATGACCGTCGAGTTAGGAGTTTTTCGGGCAGTGATGCCAATGTTCGATTCCTATGCGAAATTGTAGCTCAACAGTGTTGCTTAAACTATTGTGGTTTGGGAAGTCTTGTAAGGAAACCTTTCCCATTTGAGTATCTAGGAATCTATGGACCCGGAAATTGAAATTTTAGGTATGTACCTTAAACTAAATACCGAACCTGGACGGGTGTAGCCACGCGAAGTGGTGGCCGAGCCCGCACGCCTGTGCTGAGAGACGTGAGGCCAACTGCAGTGGCCGACCGTTGACTCGCACGAGAGCTGCCGCAGCCATCACCGAACGCAAGAACTCCCCAGGCCAGTGTGTACGGCCAAACCTTGACCTTGCAGTTGGTCTCCGAACAGGTGCACGCACGCGTCCCAGCGCCCCGCTTATGCAGCGCCAGTGTGTGTGTCATCTCTAGGGTGACAGTGCATTAAACTCCAAACCGACTATGTTCTTTTGGGTCGGTAAACTAGTATTCTTTGTCATGAGTGTTGGCCTTTGAAGCCGTTTCTCCTGAACCTTGAACTGGGGACTCCAAGTTCCACCGAACCGTTGTACGAATTCCCTAATCAACAACTCTTGATATGTGAGGCTTGTCGATTAGTTTCCCTTGCCATATGCGAGATTCTCTCTAGATGATGAGATATAGATCCCGCATCGTTTTTGGGCAGAGTCTCGAGTCTCGATTGGAGACTATGTATACTTCAAAGGGATCGAGACCTACGAAGAATGAGAGGGTATTGGTGTTAGATCGGTAGTATGGGAATATCGAGCATCCCTAATCGTGAGACTGATTCTGCGATAGGAGATTGCTTTCGAACATCTAGTCGGTACTTCCTACACCGTATACGATGTGTTGCTCGTGTCGGCAAGGAAGGAGGCATTGTCAACACTATCAAACAGAGCCATGTGTTCTGAAGGTACCGGTATTGAGGGTATAGTGATACTAATGTTTGTTAGTCGTTCGTATGGGATTCGACATTGTTCCATTATCCACCGACTTACACGACTTTCGAGGTCTCGTTTGATTTTCGAGAAAATCGAAGAGATCCCGAACATACGAATACAATAATCACAACAATTCATATATTTGCACATATTCAACAATAAATTCACATTAAAATGTAACACGAGTACAACATGAATATGAACAATTCAACGAGCATATATGAATTAAACGAGACGGAAAAACGACGAGGTACCGTTCTCGGGAAAATCGAAAACGTCACGAACAAGAAGCTCGACGGTTAACTCGTCTCGCCGGAAAAGAGGGCTCGACGTGCACGGGAGGGATAGGGAAGCTGTTGCTGGTTCACGGGCTCGCCGGGAACGGAAGGAGGGTCGCCGGACGCTGCTCGAAGAGATGTCGAGCTCGCCGGAAAAAATCTGAACGACGACGGGGCCGCTGGGAAGCTTCGCGGCGCGGCAGGGGGCTTTGTCGCGGCGTGGCGAGGTGAGGGGCTCAGCGACGTCGGGCTTCTGCAACTCGCCGGACTGGTTCAAGGTCGCCGGAGATGAGGGCGAGATGATGATGACGCACGAAAATTTTACGGCGAGGGAGATGATGGTGATGATGGTGATGATGAAGGAAGGTCGATGATGATCGATGATGAAAGAAAAACAAAAATCACAGCAGAAGGAAAAAGGAACAAAGAAGTTGCGATCGTTTTCTTCTCTGCCAAGGAAAATAAAGCTGCGGGTTTTTGCACAAAGAAAAGAACAAAACGATATATATATACATATATATGGTTTAGGTTTTGATCCCTTGTTGTCCAAGACAACCACAAACACACGCACATAAGGAAAAGGGGAGAGAATCTGTCGGGCCGGGCCCAAGAAATTTGGGTCAAAAGGATTTTTGGGTCGGTTAGGACAACAAATCGGCTCACGGGCTCGAATAAAAATGTAAACAGATATATTCGGGCCAAAATCGTTCCAACGAAAATTATCGGGCTCGATTTCGAATGCAAACGCGCGATAAAAATAACTGAAAAATAAATATATATATTTTACACATTATCACATACACATTTATTCATATTAAAAATTTAATAATCACAAAATCAATTAAACAATTAGACAAATTTCACAATTAGCATTTAATCACATTTGACAAATAAATAAACATAATGGCATTCAATAAAATAAAATATAAATATTATCACCAATTAATAATAACAATAATAATAGCAATAAAAATAATAATAATAAATCCCAAATAATCTACAAATAAACGGGGCATTACAGGGCCGGGGCACCGGTCCAATACATACGGTTCTCTCGGGCTCAAACTCTCGATTTTATTTTGCCAAAATAAAATGACTCGATTCGCGCGAATATTCTCGGGCTCGATATAAACTCAAACGCACGTTAAAATAAACCGAATAATAAATATATTTTACATATATTAATACGCATTTAATAATTAATCACAAAATTATTTAGACAATTAGACAATTTATCATTTAATCACATTTAGGCAAATTAATATTAGGCACTCAATATTAATATTAATAACATCACAATAATAATAAACATCAATGATAATAATAATAATAATAATAATAATAATAATAATAATAAAAATAATACTTCAAATAAACCACTAATAAATGGGGCATTACAGATCTCTCGCGCGGCTAGGGAATCTCACGAATCACTGGGCACGACGATGAGGAAGGGTGATCGGAGGCTGGTAAATATGGTGGTGACGATGATGCGTGACGATGGAGGTGAGTGGTGAGAGGGTTTGGCGATGACCAGGATCGACGGGGAAGAGAGTTTTTCTTTTCTGATGGCTTATGCGGCGTGAATGAAGAAAATAAGGGGAGGGAGAGAATAATACATATATGCATATATTACGAGTTCGTGGGTGCGGTTCTAGGCCGAGGTGCGGGTTCGTGGTACGGGTCGCGGGCTGATGCGAGTGGCATTGGGCAGGTGCTCCTTAGGTTCGAACTTAGCAAATAAAAGGCTCGGTTCATACGTATGGCGATCGGGACAAATTAAAATAATTAACCGGCAATATATATATATATATATATATATGCATATATATATATAGAGTTAGGATCATATGAAAATGGTAGATACTGAAAGAAATAAAAATGAATCTGGACCATGGGATCAATCATATTAATGGGTATGATGAAGTCAAATTATGGTCAATCATTAATGGCAATTTGGTAATTATGATCATATTGTGGTTCAATATGTGTATTTGACCAATAATTACAAGTAGTTTGGACATTTAATTCAAACCCAACAACATTGTGGGACCCACCATTACACATTAATAATTAACATCAATATAAGTGACGGACACCCCACCTACCCCTCATTCATCTTCTCCATCAAACACACACACACACACACACACACACACACTGACACACACAACTCACTCGTCGGACCGCCGGACCACCGCCACCATCGCTGCTGCGCCAACAACTGATTAGCCTCTTGACATCTCTGACACCGCCGGACAAAACCACATCGTTCCCCATCTCCCCATTACTAAAGCAACATGTCGCCCGAAAATAGCGCCGAATTTCTACCACCATCACTGGCCCTCGTCTCCTCCAGCACATACGTCGTCTCGCCGCCAGGTCCACAACATCACGGCATAGATTCACCGGAGACGTCGTCTCCGCCACGATCGGTCCCCAACAACACGTCACGGATCCGCCGGCATTGCCGCAGGCCGTTCATGGCCCTGTCAGTGACGTCCTGAACAGATGCCGCCGAAGACGCGAAGGTGATGTTTGTCGACGTTTCCTTACAGTTAATCTTCCCCGACCGGAATTTAAGAGCTCTCTTCCGCTGGCTAACATCCGACCCGAATCTGAGAGCGGGCCGCGGCAAAATTGGGGGTGACCGGCGGCTGAATTCTTGTCAAGGAGGGAGATGTCTCGAAATTGATGATGGCGCTGGCAGCTACTGCTTAGAATTTGAGAAATATGAAGGCTGCAAGTGGGAGATTTACAATTTCATGAATTGTGGGTTTTTTGTTTTTGTAAATTTGACAACTTATAGGGACTTAAGTGTAGTTAATTATATTTTAATATATATTCTATTTTAGTATGTTAGGCAAATTTGAGATTTAATAAAAGTTCAATTCATTCACAATAATGATACGTGACTTGTACAATAATGTTCAATACAATACATAATATAATGAGTGTATTTGCACCATTAAAAGTTCAAAAAAGTTATGGAATGTATAATATTGATCATCGGTATGTTCTACCCCAAAATTTCAAAACCGAAATAATTGATTCGAACTTTTGAAAAAAAAAGAAATGATTGAACATTTTAAACATGTAATACATGGGTCGAAATTATATACAAACATATTAAAAGTGTATCCGGTTGGCGTTGATATTTTAGAAATTTGGTCAATATATGCACAATATTGTTAATTGGTTGGTGTTGGTATTTTGCTATTTTTTATACATTTATTTA
Source organism: Striga asiatica (assembly GCA_008636005.1). Taxonomy (NCBI): domain Eukaryota; kingdom Viridiplantae; phylum Streptophyta; class Magnoliopsida; order Lamiales; family Orobanchaceae; genus Striga; species Striga asiatica. The sequence goes on from BKCP01004850.1 coordinate 67,626, forward strand.
GTAATTTATATTCTTTTTTTTTTGGATTTCAGGTTTTTTTTATTTCGGTCGCTAATATGCAATTTGATAGTCATTAATGTGCAAGTCGTATAACATTATTGTGCAATCTACTTTTATTTAAAAGTAAAAACAAGTAATAATAATAATAATAATAATAATAATAATAATAATAAAGTAATACATTTCATGCAGTTTGACTATTTTAATCCTATTAAAAAATAAAGCCGACAATGAATTGAATTAACATATACTTTAAAAGTAACAACAAATAATCGAGCCGATAAGTTTAGTTTTGCCGGTATCTGTCGCTATTGTGCAATCTGTTTTTATTTAATGTGCAATTCGTCTAACAATATTGTGCTTGGTGTTGGTCGCTATTGTGCAGTCTGACCAACTCAACTTTTGTCCCAAACTCAATTTAAATCGAACCAAATTAAATGGTTTATTCAGTCGTTAGTCAAACTAATCAAATAATCGAAATAATATATTACTTGTATTACAAAATCATATTTAGTATTTTTAATATTTTATAGTTAAAGAAAGAATAATATGTTTTTATATATAAACATAGCAAAAAATAATATTTCTTTATATAGTTAGGTCGTTCGGTTATATCGATTATTTTAAAAAATAAAGTATGGAAAACTAAAATGACCGATGTTATAAGAGTAAAAATATATAATTAAACCGAAATATAAAGTTTTGAACCGAAAATTTTAGTTCGGTCGGTATTGTGCATTCTGGTAAGAATTAATGTGCAATTCGTATAACATTATTGTGCATTTGCATATCATATATTTTTTTATAATTTTTTTCCAAACCAAACTAAATTCAAACTGAAATAACTGGTTCTTTCGGTTAACCGAATTATCTTAAATGTTTAAAATGATTTATTATTTATATTATGAAAATATATTTAGTATATTAACATTTTTATTCAACATTTTATATTATTTTTTGTTGAACATATATAATATACGTATGTATGAAAAAACATGTATATAAAAATATTAATGTGCAGTTTGTGTAACAATAATGTGCAGTCCGTGTATTATTAATGTGCAATCCATTGCATTATATTTTTTTCTGTACACAATCCATTTTATTATTAATGTACATTTATCAAACTTTTATAAATTACAATTTATATTTATATTTATATTGCGTAATATTTTGGCGAGAGTTGTTGACATTCATTGTGGAGTGTGGTTATAAAGTGCAATCTGTTGTTTTATAAAGTTCGACGTGTTATTTTATAAAGTGCAATATTCCGTTATATAAAGTACACTAATTTATATTTCCCTATGTGTATCCGAAAACTAGTTTTAATAGATATAATTTTACATCTAATTAACCTAAATAATTAAAATATATTTTCATTTATTATTTTTATTATAAAATATATTTACTATTATAAATTATTTTAATATTTTATATTATTATTATTTAATAATTTATTAGTTATTTAACATATGTATATATATATGAATAACAAAATATATGAAAAACCATTTCTATTAACTTTTAATATTTACATATTTGACCCCTGGGGTTAAATTGAAATATAATTAAATTATTAATTGCAAATAAGGCCTAAACTTAATCTAATTCTCAACAAAGGCCCAACCCACAATTCAATTTCAGATCTTCAAGCCGAGCGATCTCAACAAATAGGTCCCGTGAGAAAATGTTTTTTCAACCGTCTCCCGGCGGCCAACGACCGATCTACTGCCTTGCCCCAAAAAGACGACTGATTTTCAACGGGGTGCTGCCATTCCTCAAAGCTGGCAACGAAGTCGACGGCGTAAGATCCGGGACACCTCGATAAAATAGAACCACCGCAGAGTGAGTCTAGCCAATGTTCGGAGAGGGATGTGGCCTTCGCGGCCGCCGCGAAGTGATTGCAACCGGAGACAAGTGTCGGCGGCCAAAGGAAGGCAAAGGTGGCCTTTTGGAGAGAGAGAGATAGAGCGTGGGACGCTCTGATGGCGGCAGGGGTGTTCCGGCGACGACAGGGATGCTCCGTTGGCAGCAGGGATGCTCAGGCGGCGGTGGTATGGTGGCGGGGGTGCGTCCAACGGCGGTGGTCGTGTGTGTGTGTGTCTGTGTCTGTGTATGTGATTTGTGTGTGTGTGCGCGTGTTATTTGTGTGAGAGAGATGACCTGCTGGGGTGGGGTGAGGTGGGGTGGGGTCGGGGTGGTGTGGGCAGTTTGTTGGTAGGTGGGTTAGGTTGCAGGTATTTAATGTGTAGTAGGGCCCATCTGTTTGATTGTAGTGTGAAAAATTACTACAATGTCCTTAATGAAGGTATATTTTTTACTTTTATATAAACCCTTAGATCATGTGATCTAAGGGTTACGATGTATTCTTATTTCTTTCACTAACACTATGGTCACCGGAGCGTGATCATATATATATATATATATATATGTGTATATATATATACACAGATACAAAAGACACAAATGCATAGATATTATATAGCACACATTCCTAAGGATTTCCTTAGTGACAAAAAGCGTTTTGAATCAAGTGCCTTTGTAAAAATGTCAGCAAGCTGGTCATCTATAGGTACATGATCCACCACAATAGTTTCATCTTCCACCAGATTACGAATAACGTGATAGCGTATGTCAATATGTTTGGTACGTGAATGTTGGACGGGATTTTTTGAAATATTTATTGCGCTGGTGTTATCACAGAAAAGTTGAGCAGAATGTACCTCCATACCATACTCAGAGAGGATTTGCTTCATCCAAACTAACTGAGAGCAACGCTTCCCACGGCAATGTACTCAACTTCGGCTGTAGATAGGGAGATGAAGTTTTGTTTCTTGCAAAACCATGAGACCAGGTTAGATCCTATATAGAAACAACCGCCAGAGGTACTTTTCCTATCGTCAAGATTTTCAGCCCAGTCTGCATCGCAGTAACCTACAAGATGTAGGTTCGTATCAGAAGAATAAAATAACCCATAGTCAGATGTACCTCCAACGTACTTGATGATGTGCTTGACTATCTTCATATGGGATTCTTTAGGAGCAGACTGATACCTGGCATATAGTCCAACACTAAAGCAAATATCAGGTCTACTGGCAGTAAGATACAGAAGACTACCAATCATACTTCTATAAAGAGTTTGATCTACAGATGTACCTTCATCATCCTTAGTCACTTTTACATGAGTGCCCATAGGGGTTTGAAGGTTTTTAGAATTCTAAAGACCAAACTTTTTAACAAGGTTTCTGGCATATTTACTTTGATGCAAAAAGATACCATCTTTACCTTGTTTCACGTGAAGACCGAGAAAGTATGAAAGTTCACCTACCAGACTCATTTCCAATTCTGATGACATAAGATCGACAAAGTGATTAACCAGTTTCTTCGAGGTTGACCCGAATATGATGTCATCTACATAGATTTGAACCACCAACAAATCAGTATTGGTTTTCAGGGGAAAGAATGTCTGATCGACTCTCTCTCGCTTGAATCCTTTCTCCAGAAGGTACATCGTAAGTCTTTCATACCAAGCACGAGCTGCTTGTTTCAGACCATATAGTGCCTTTTTTAGCCTATAGACATGATTAGGGTTACTGGGGTCTTTGAAAAGAGCCGACTACTTCACATAAGCTTCTTCGTGCAATATTCCATTCAAAAAAGCCGACTTTATGTCCGTCTGGTAGACAATGAACTTCATTAGACAAGCAATTGATAAAAATATACGTACCGATTCTAACCTTGCAACTGGAGCAAAGGTTCCTTGAGTCTGAGTGTAGCCTTGTGCAACCAATCTGGCTTTATTGCGAGTCACATTACCGAACTGATCGGTTTTGTTTTTGAAGATCCATTTAATTCCGATAACATTTCCCGACGAAGGTTCAGGAACAAGTTCCCAGACATCATTTCGACTAAATTGCTCCAATTCTTCTTGCATGGCTGAGATCCGACATTCATCCTTTAGTGCCTCTTTTGCATTCTTGGGTTCTATCAAGGAAGTGTAGCATGCAAAGTGAGAGATGCCCATGAGTTCTTTAGTTGAGGTTTTTGAGTTCCTGGTTACCCTCTCGTTCAAATCTTCAATAACCAGTTCGGATGGATGAGCTTTTTGAATCTTTAAGGGTGGATCCCATTTTGGTTCAGTTTGATTTCCAGTGGTGGGAACATTGTATTCCGTCTAAATTCCCGGTGAGCCAGCCGATTCACATGAACCTTCTTCATTCTCACTTTCTTTGCCAAGGTTCGAGGTTTCAATTTGGGTATCCTGTTTACTAACAACACTTTCAAGCAAGTCAATAGACATAGATGAATCAACAGTGGGGGTTTTCTCATCAAATGTTACATTCATGGATTCTATAACAGTGGAGGTACTTGTGTTGTAAACACAGTATGCTCGACTGTTATTAGAATATCCAAGAAAGAATCCAACATCACTTTTAGCATCAAATTTTCCAAGTTGTTCACGATCATTATAGATAAAGCATTTGCACCCAAATACATGAAGATGGCTAAGGTTGGGACTCTTACCTTTCCAGAGTTCATAAGACGTCAACCCCATACCTCGACGAAGATACACTCTGTTCACAAGGTAGCACACCGTGTTGACAGCCTCTGCCCACCATCTATGAAAGATTTTCTTGGAATTCAATATCACCCTTTCCATTTCTTGAAGAGTACGATTCTTTCTTTCAACAACTCCATTTTGTTGGGGTGTTTTAGGAGCAGAAAACTCATGAAAAATACCGTGAGAATTACAAAAATTCGAAAATTCACTATTCTCAAATTCACGGCCATGATCACTCTTAATTCTGGTTAGAGGAAATCCCTTTTCATTTTCAAGTTTTAGACAGAGGGTTTTAAAGGCAATGAAGGTATCAGATTTCTCACGTAAAAAATCAACCCAAGTGTAGCGATAGAAGTCATATACACACACAAAAATATACTTCTTACCTTGATAGCTCTCAATCTGAACTGGTCCCATCAAGTCCATGTGAAGAAACTCTAGGATTTGCTTTGATGCAATATGGTTCAAGCTTTTGTGTGATGCTCGCGTCTGCTTTCCAAGTTGACACGGTTCACAAATAGGCAGTTCCTTCATGACAATCTTTGGAACTCCGCGAACCACACCTGGATTTGAGATATTGACCAAGTGAGAATATCCAATGTGACCTAAGCATTGATGACAGATTTCAAATTCACTAACAGTTGCTTGTAAATATTTTTCATTAAAGTCAACAAGATAGCAATTGTCAGTTGATCGAGATCCAGTGATCACACATGTACCTTCATTGTTTTTCACATAACACTTATCATGAGAGATACTGACACTAAGACCTTGGTCACATAGTAGACTTACACTTAAGAGGTTAGCCTTCAAATCATTCACAAGTAACACATCATCTAGTCTAGGTAAATCACCCAAACTCAAACAACCAGTTCCAATCACTCTATTGCTCGCACTATCGCCAAATGTGACATCCCCAATTGAACTAGTTTTGACATTCGACAAGTATGCTAGTTCACCCGTCATATGGCTTGAACACCCACTATCAAGCTACCATTTCCATTCAAGTGAGGTTCTAAGAGACAGTACTGAAGCAAAACATTTAAAAAGATTCTTTGCAATCCATACTTGTCGATTTTTTGTAAGCTTTTTATGGGAATTCACATCATGAACGTTCACTGGAACACCTGAGTGACTCCAGTTAACCACTTTACCGAAAAAAGGATCATGCTGCATCTTGTAGAATTTGGGTCTGATGTGACCAGTGATTCCACAGTAATGACAGATGGGTACAAAATTACGAAGAGATTTACTTACAGATACTTGGTTTGGTGCATGAACGTTCAGTGAGTTTTTAGGCAAAGGAGGTTTACTTACAATGATTTTCACAAACCTGTCATACAAGTCCCGAGAAGGTTTTCCATGAATACTTGAACCTTCAACACAAGACTTGTCAGAAAATCCAAGACCAGTATGCTTGGTTTTGTTTGAAGCTTCGGAAGGATGTTCAGAACTTTCAACCTTGCCTGTGTACCATAGCCCGGTGAGGTCTCCATACTGCCTTCCCATGGAGAGAAGCTCATTTAGATCAGCTTTCCCTTTATTCAGTTTCCTAACAGCCTCAATAGTGCGTTCCAGTTCAGCTGAGTCACACATAGCTTGTTTTGCATACTTGCATGTTCGTTCATGATTCGGCTAACTCCATTTCTGAGCTTTAAGATTTCTTTGGTTCTCTCAGCAAGCAGTTTTTGAGTTGAGAACAGTTCAGACCTCAGACATTCAATAGTCTGAGACTACTCTAACCCATCTTGTTTAGAGAGTTTAAAGCTCCTCTCAAGAATGAAGGTTCGAGCCTTTAATGTATCCAATTCATTCTCTTTTTGATAAGTAAGAGAGGAGGAGGCTTGTTCAATCAACAACCTATTTGGCCTTTGTCAGTTTCTGAACCTCACTTTGAAGTTTCTTCATAGCCTCAGATGCTTGTGCGCATTTCTGCATATTCAGCAAGTGAAATGGATCAATACATATGTTCCAATCTGCTTCATCCTCTGATATTTCAGATTCTTCCATGCTCTCTTCAAACTTTGTCGTGGCATGAGAAGTGGTGAACCACATGAACTTCCTCACTGAGGAACAAATTTCCATATTACTCGTGTGTGATGAAGGTTCTTCCATTCCCTCGTCATCTGAATCTTCCCACGTTGCCTTCAGTGACTTGCTCTTCTTTTTAGGATTAGCACATTCATATTGGAAATGACCAAAACCTCGACATTCTTGGCTTTGGTCCTTCTCGATTCTTTGTAAGTCTGGCTTCGACAAAGGCGTATTCTTTTTTTCTTGAACCGTGTTTTTGCTGGAATTATTAAACTTCTTTCCAGCAAACTTATTCTCGTATAGCCTCCGACTCATCTTCCCGTAATTTCTTGCAATCAGTGCAAGAGGCTCTTTCAACTTGCTGTCATCCACCATTAAACCTTCATCTTCATCACTCTATTCTTTCTCCTTGACTACAGCAGCTTTGAGAGCAAGTCCCTTATTTTTTACTTTGTCATAATTGTTGTTGATTTCGAACATCCTCATATCACCAAGAAGTTCATAAACGTCTAGAGGTGCAATTCTTTGGAAGCTCTAAAAAGACATAATTTTCTCTCTGAATCTCAGCGCAACTGTCCGCATAATCTTTTGAACTTGACGCTTTTTAGAGATTTCTTCACCTAGCATCCCACTTTGATTTACCAAATCGCAAAATCTGGCATAGTACATATCAATCGTTTCATCATCCCTCATTTTGATTTCCTCAAATTCGAGCGTTACACGTTGAAGTCTGGATGCTTTGACTGCTGTTGAACCTTCAAACTGACGCTGTAAAATTCGCCAAGCATCTTTCGCTGTCTTTCATTGAACTATCATCTTGTGTCGATTCTGATCGACTGCCATCATGATCTCATACAGGGCTCGATAGTTGGCTTCTTCCTGAAGTTTTTCAGTGTCAGTCCAGATGTCTTTAGGTTTAGGCACATTACCTGATGAAGGTCCTTTCCCTTGATATGGAGCTGCCCGCATGACTGGGTGTTCCCAGCCACTTTCGACACTCTCCCAAGCACATTTTCCCAGAGATCTCAGAAAGATCGTCATCATAGATTTCCAGTAAGAGTAGTTTGATCCATCCAATTGCGGAGGCCTTGACATCGATCCACTTTCCTAATTCATGATTGCCCAATCCACACGTCCTTAGATCTTTCGCAAAAAATATGAAAACCTTATCAGATACCAATTGTAGTTTGATGTTTGTATCCCAAGTACACAGAGTTGCACACAATTTAATTAAACATAAATGAAAGAAGATTCAAGCAATTGCGGAAGCAGTATAACTTAAAATTGAACCTTCAGGAGAGCGTTCCACTCTCCCTTCGGATCTCTTTCATTAATGCAAACAACACATACATTCTTCAAAGGTTTACAGTATAGACTTCTTGTACACTCTACTTGAACAATAATTTTCACTACTACTTATCCGACCACAAATCCCTTGTGGTTTTGCTCGTTTGAATCCCTCAAACTAAAACAGAATGAACCTCCGTTCACGCTATATTTTCTTCCCACAATAAACTACTCACTCTCGATCTCTTCACTCTACAATAAATGAAAATTGAGGATTTCTCAAAAAACAAACATCCAAAAGTAACTCTCACTAAACGTCTCGTCCTCCTTTTATCTTTGGTCTCCTATGGTAAGTCTTGCACAAGGCTTTGCCTCCAAGTCACGTTCACTTATGGTAAGTCTTCATTTGTAAAGTCCAAGTCCGTGATTAACATCTCTCTCATATGGAAGGTGAATCCCGATTGACCTCCATCAGTCCTGCAATTAAAACATGTATTATAATTAATCAATTAACTGTAATAATCGAAAAATAAATCCAAGTAATAAAGTCAACTTCCCTTAAATATTCGTGAGTTGTCGGAACCACGAAAATGATGAAGGTTCGTCGATTTACTGCCAATCATCAGAACTTACAAAGTAGACTTAAAAAAATATTATGTGGCCATTGCCCACTTATATATAATTATTATATAAAAGTGTTATAATTATTATTATTATTATTATTATTATTATTATTATTATTATTATTATTATTATTAAGCAGGTAAAATGAATTGTGCATATGAGTCCGGAAATTGGATATTTAACCTTAAAATGATTTTAAGTCTATGAATGTATTTTTTATTAATGCGGAACAAATAATAGACCGAGTTACTCGATCGAACTACGCCTGAGTTGATGACAAAAATATAACCAGGTGGAAAAAATATTGTTGAGAAATATACTTTATGTCTTGATAATAAAATTTAACAGTATAACAATAGATCACATATAGTTGTTATTGAATGTTATGTTATTTTGGATGAAACAAATAAAATTATTAACATGAATAAGAGTCTATTCAATTGGGACATTGAATAATATTTTAAGATTTTTTGAATTCGAGATTTTTTATAAAACTTGATTTCATTCAAATACTTGGAAATCTTAGTTTTATGGGTAGGATTGGAGATATGATTGTTTCTCTCAGTTCAAATACTTCATTTCTGAGCTTTAAGATTTCTTTGTTTCTCTCAGAAAGCAGTTTTTGAGTTGAGAACAGTTCAGACCTCAGACATTCAATAGTCTGAGACTTCTCTAACCCATCTTGTTTAGAGAGTTTAACGCTCCTCTCAAGAATGAAGGTTCGAGCCTTTAATGTATCCAATTCATTCTCTTTTTGATAAGTAAGAGAGGAGGAGGCTTGTTCAATCAACAACCTATTTGGCCTTTGTCAGTTTCTGAACCTCACTTTGAAGTTTCTTCATAGCCTCAGATGCTTGTGCGCATTTCTCCATATTCAGCAAGTGAAATGGATCAATACATATGTTCCAATCTGCTTCATCCTCTGATATTTCAGCTTCTTCCATGCTCTCTTCAAACTTTTTCGTGGCATGAGAAGTGGTGAACCACATGAACTTCCTCACTGAGGAACAAATTTCCATATTACTCGTGTGTGATGAAGGTTCTTCCATTCCCTCGTCATCTGAATCTTCCCACGTTGCCTTCAGTGACTTGCTCTTCTTTTTAAGATTAGCACATTCATATTGAAAATGACCAAAACCTCGACATTCTCGGCTTTGGTCCTTCTCGATTCTTTGTAAGTCCAGTTTCGACAAAGGTGTATTCTTTTTGTCTTGAACCGTGTTTTTGCTAGAATTATTAAACTTCTTTCCAAAAACTTATTCTTGTATAGCCTCTGCCTCATCTTCCCGTAATTTCTTGCAATCAGTGCAAAAGGCTCTTTCAACTTGCTGTCATCCACCCTTAAACCTTCATCTTCATCACTGTATTCTTTCTCCTCGACTACAACAGCTTTGAGAGCAAGTCCCTTATTTTTTACTTTGTCAAATTGTTGTTGATTTCGATCATCCTCATATCACCAAGAAATTCATCAACGTCTAGAGGGGCAATTCTTTGGAAGCTCTCAAAAGCCATAATTTTCTCTCTGAATCTCGGCGCAACTGTCCGCATAATCTTTTGAACTTGACGCTTTTCATAGATTTCTTCACCTAGCATCCCACTTTGATTTACCAGATCGCAAAATCTGGCATAGTACATATCAACCGTTTCTTCATCCCTCATTCTGATTTCATCAAATTCGAGCGTTACACGTTGAAATCTGGATGCTTTGACTGCTGTTGAACCTACAAACTGACGCTGTAAGATCCGCCAAGCATCTTTCACTGTCTTGCATTGAACTATCATCTTGTGTCGAGTCTGATCAACTGCCATCATGATCGCATACAACGCTCGATAGTTGGCTTCTTCCTGAAGTTTTTCAGCGTCAGTCCAGATGTCTTTAGGTTTAGGCACAGTACCTGTTGAATGTCCTTTCCCTTGATATGGAGCTGCCCGCATGACTGGGTGTTCCCAGCCATTTTCAACAACTTCCCAAGCACATTTTCCCAGAGATCTCAGAAAGATCGTCATAGTAGATTTCCCGTAAGAGTAGTTTGATCCATCCAATTGCGGAGACCTAGACATCGATCCACTTTTCTAATTCATGATTGTCCAATTCACACGTCCTTAGATCTTTCGCAAAAAATATGAAAACCTACTCTAATACCAATTGTAGTTTGATGTTTGTATCCCAAGTACCCAGAGTTGCACACAATTTAATTAGACAGAAATGAAAGAAGATTTAAGCAATTGCGGAAGCAGTATAACTTAAAATGAACCTTCAGGAGAGCGTTTCACTCTCCCTTCGGATCTCTTTCATTAATGCAAACAACACATACATTCTTCAAGGGTTTACAGTATAGACTCCTTCTACACTCTACTTGTACAATGATTTACACTACTACTTATCCGACCACAAATCCCTTATGGTTTTTCACCTTTGAATCCCTCAAACTAAAATAGAATGAACCTTCGTTCACCCTATATTTTCTTCCCACAATAAACTACTCACTTTCGATCTCTTCACTCTAAACTAAATGAAAATTGAGAATTACTCAAAAAACAAAGATCCAAAAGTTACTCTCACTAACGTCTTGTCCTCCTTTTATCTATAGTCTCCTATGGTAAGTCTTGCACAAGGCTTTGCCTCCAAGTCACGTTCACTTATGGTAAGTCTTCATTTGTAAAGTCTAAGTCCGCGATTAGCATCTCTCTCATATGAAAGGTGAATCACGATTGACCTCCATCAGACCTGCCATATAAAACATGTATTATAATTAATCAATTAAACTGTAATAATCGAAAAATAAGTCCAAGTAATAAAGTCAACTTCCCTTAAATATTCGTGAGTTGTCTGCACCACAGAAATGATGAAGGTTCGTCGATTTACTGCCAATCTTCAGAACTTACAAAATAGACTTAACAAAATATTATGTGGCCATGGCCCACTTATATATATTTTTTATATAAAAGTATTATAATTATTATTATTATGATTATTATTATTATTATTATTAAGCAGGTAAAATTAATTGTACATATGAGTCCGGAATTTTCATCGGATATTTAACCTTAAATTGATTTTAAGTGTATAAATATATTTTTTTATTAATGTGGAACAAATAATAGACCGAGTTACTCGATCGAACTACGCCTGAGTTGATGACAAAAATATGACCAGGTGGAAAAAATATTGTTGAGAAATATACTTTATGTCTTGATAATAAAGTTTAAAAATATAACAATTGATCACATATAGTTGTTATTGAATGTTATGTTATTTTGGATGAAACATATAAAATTATTAACATGAATGAGAGTCTATTCGATTGGGACGTTGAATAATATTTTAAGATTTTTTTTAATTTGAGATTTTTAATATAATTTGATTTCATTCAAATACTTGGAAATCTTTGGTTTATGGGTAGGATTGAAGGTATGATTGTCATTTAATAAATGTCTCATGATTGTTTATTAAATTTTTTTTATAGTTTCAGAAGGTTTAAAAATCTTAAAAGAAATTCACATATTTTATTCAATTGGAAAATAAATATAAATTTCCACTAATTGATTTACGAACAATGTTATTTTTTCCTTGTGGGAGCTAGGGTTTCCTCTTTGGGACTTTGATTCCTAATCCCGCAGGTATTATCAGCACCATTTGGGGCTGGATTTCTCAGTTTATCAGGTTTATCAAGCTTTCACTTTCCTTGTTTCGGTCTCATATTTATCCCCTTTTCCTCTTTATATCTTTCTCTGTTGTCTGTGTTCTTTTTGTTGTGTCTGTAGGCTGTCTGTAGCGCCCCGTCTATTTATTAATTATTTAGAATTAGTCATTATTATTGATATTGTTATTAATTATTATTAATGTTATTATTATTAATATTATTATTATTTATTTTAATGTCTAATTGTCATTAAATGATTAAATACCTAACTGTCAATTTAAATGTCTAAAGGCTTATTAATATTAAATTATTAATGCGTGTAATATATATATATATATATATATATATAGAGAGAGAGTTAGGATCATATGAGAATGGTAGATAGTGAAAGAAATGAGAATAAACCTACACCATGAGATCAATCCTATCAATGGTTAGGATGAAGTCAAATTATGGTCAATCATTAATGGCAATTTGGTAATTACTTGATCTTAGTGTGGTCAAATATGTGCATTCGATCAGTAATTAAGGAGAGTTTAGACATTTAATTCAAATTCAACACCTTTGTGGGACCCACCACTCCCATCATTAATACCAATATAATTACACTGCACCCCACCTACCCCCTTCCCCACCCTAATTCTCTTCCACACGCACGCACACACACACACACACACACATAACACGACACACACCCACTGTTCTTGTGACGGACCACCGCCTCGCCGCCACACTCGCTGCCGCAACAGCAGCCGACTCGACCCTCGACATCACTGACCGCCACCGGGAACAACCACATCGTTCAACAGTCATCTTTCGCCTACCTTCGTCGACCACCAACTGCCCCGCCGACTCAACAGTACCGTCACCACAGTTCTCCGCCACCGCCATCCACCACATACTCGCTGGAGGTTCAACATAGATCTCGCCATTGCCGACCTCCACCGTCTCCCACCCTATCTCCGCTGCCGTCACTGTATGTCACAAGGTACGACTCCAGAATCGCATATGAAATCGGTAATCTATCGAGACTCCAGACGGGGCAACGGAGGAAACTGAATTCCAATGGAAAATTGGTCGGTACAGAGCCGGTGGGCGGCGGTTCAATATGTCGACGGGACAGGTGCGGTCGCAGCCAAATCTGGTGTCGGATTCTGGTTAGTCGAGGCGGCGGCGAGAACCTGCACGGTGTTCGGTGGCGGGGCTGACGGACGATTAGAAGAAGGTGTCGAGATTTATGTTCTGTGTAGCTGATTTGGGGCATTTGTAATTTAGATGAGATTTGGGCTTGCATAATTGAGAATTGGATAATTTCTAAGGGCTTATATGTAAATTAGTAGAAATTATTTATATGCCAATTAAATTTTGGTTGAATATATAATTTATTAAAAATTTAAAAGTACACAATATTAATAAGTAAAATGCATAATATTAATAGGTGATTGAACTTTTGTTCCAAATAGAAATAAATCGAACCGAAATATAAAAAATAAAACTAAAAATTATGTTTATTTTATATTTTTTATGGCTAAAAATAATTAACAATTTATATTATTTTTTTGGGATTTTCGATTTTTCGATTTCGGTCGCTAATGTGCAATCTGATAGTTGTTAATGTCCAAGTCGTATAACACTATTGTGCAAATCGTATAACATTATTGTGCACCCCCGATACATTAAA
>BKCP01004850.1:81937-98259 GCA_008636005.1 Striga asiatica
TTGGCTCGACATTAAAGTTAAATCAGAATCGTTTTTCATTAAATTGAGTTAGTCGAGTAAATGTTATAAATTGCCTAAGTATTTTATGTGACTTATATGATTTGATAAGTTATAAGGATTAAGTAGAAGTTATTTAGACAAGAAGGTCTATTTATATATATTCAAAATTATATTCGCAAGTTTAGAGTTTTTCGATGTTCGGTTGTAGACGATAATTAAATCCGATTTCGTTTCTGAAAAATTTATTTTCTTGTATCTTTTTACAAGTTTCAAGATCATTAATAAGAGTTAAAAATTTTCAGCATAAAAAGGAAAAAGGCTAAAAGCAAAAGATGGAAATCTAAAATTTTCAGAATTTTCGATTTTTCGGTAACCGTTCGTTTTAAGTCAGAATTCGGTTCTGTAAATTGGAGATTTTTCATTAACTCACGAATTTTATCATGGAAACTAGATTAAGATCACAAGATGGCCCTTTCTAAGCATTGACTATATATTTGAGAAGTTTACAAGTTATGATTTTTATTCTTTATCTTTATTTATTTTATAAAATTTTTTTAAGTAATAAATGGGCCATTTCATATTAAATTCGAGCCATAATGAAGTTATGGTCCAATGGAGGAGTTTTGTCTTGATATATGCAAGAGAAATCATGCCTTTCAAGTAATTATCAAAGCTTACTCACAATTGTGCAAGATTTTAGAAAACATTAATGGTAAGGGCCCTAAGGTGTTGTTTATGGTAGAGTATTGAGGTAAAGAAGGTGATGTTGTCTCCTTTGCTACCCTATATAAAGGAGCATAAGCATAGGCTCGAAATTCACATCATAATAAGCAAAGTCTTAGCTAAAGAGGGTAAGAAAGAGAGATAAATTGAGAGAAATCTTGACGAAGATAAGTTGAGATCAACTTCCGAAGTTTCATTTTCAAATTTCTTGAAGAAGGTTAGATGCTACCTTTTTATCATATGTTATAGTTTATATTAAGTGAATATTGATGTATTTTCATGCCATATATATATATATTCAATTTTTAAGGAAATTTTAAAAATGAAAAAAAAAAATATGATAAGTTGTTTCCAGCACAATCACATGTTATATATGTAATGTTTTGATTTGAATTTGAGCATGATATGCATAACCTGGTATATTAAGCTTATTATGGATATTTCTTGTGTAAGTGTTGAGTATATAGGTGAAAGAATTAGGTCATTTGGCATAGTATAGCTGGAGTTATAAATTTTTGAAGTTAAGCATGCAGGTTGAATTTTATGTTCTTTATTTCAGCTGTGACTTTAAAATTTTAATAACTCGATATATACGCATGATAAAATTATGAAATTTTTACGACATGCTTATATATGGGTTAAGAACATGACTGCCAAATTTCATGATTTTATGTTGAGAAATGAGCGAGTTAAAATATTTATATGGCATACATGTCAAGATGATTTTATATGCAAGAGTATTTAGTACATGGTTAAGTTTTAAAATGGAATTTTTAGAAAAAAAATTTTATATGAGTAATGAGCAATTTGACCAAGTTTTAGTTTAATATGTTGAGTATACAATTTTATAAAGATTGTTGTAAATCTCACATATTAATATTATGATGAAAAGTTTAGTATGATTTGAGTTATTTTTCACTTTCGAGATAATCAAGCGAAAAATGAGTACAAGCCATATGTATAAGATTTGGGAGAAGTAAGTATTTGATTGAGTAAAAGATCAAGAAAAGTTTGAACCATAACAAGAATATTGAGATTTTATAAGATTTGGATGATTTATCCGAAAGAGTCGAAAATCCGAGTATACGAGCATAGTACTTAGTATATTTGTTTACGTATTTTTATGTAGCTTGAAGAGTTAGCTACTCGAGACCAACACTTACGATTTCAAAGGAGAAAGGTGGGGACCCAGACTGGGTATTACATTGAGTATAATATTGATATCATGTTCGAGGTATGTATACAGTTTAAGTTTATACGCTTGGGATGAGGAGGCATTAATTTGTCTCGAAGATTATATCCTAAGTTCTGATGGAGGCGATACGTGCCTTAGAAATATCCATCAGATTGTGCACAAGTATCCGATAATATATCGGCCAGATTAAGTTACAGTTAATATATATATACCAAAGATCATGATATTGTATTATTATTGATGTTTACTTTAGTATGGGTATTAACGGGGTACAAAAGGACCAGTACTCACCCCCATTATGTTTTTCAGGTAACAGGGTCGGGCCGGAGGTGTGAGCAAATAAAGTGGTGGTGATGGTCGAGTACTCATTTCAAAGGACATTTGTAATAAATGAAATAAGTCTGTATAATTATTCACGTTTTTAAGTAATTCCGCTACGCTTATTAATATGTGAACTTGCATTTTAAATAAATTCAGATTTCAAGTTTTTATCATTTTATAAATATGAACATGATATAGTTAAATGCAAGTATATATATAAATCTGTTTTGTTATGTCTAAAATAAATAATTAGACAAAGTTAAAGTTAAACAGATTTTTAGGAAGAAGGAGTTTAAGTAGCATCCCGAGTTATTCGCAAAAAGATTTCGAAAGAGTTATAAGTAATTTCGAAATAAAAGTTGCGAAAAATTTACTCTGATAAGCGGGGTGTTACAGCGGCGATGATGGCGGAGGGAATGGCGGATCTGGAGGAAGACGGCGGCAGATATGGAGGACTGAAGGTGAGCATCGATTGAAATCTTTGTACAGAGTGTGTGTACGTGACTTTGTGTGAGAGAGAGAGAGTATGAGAGAGAAAGAGATTGGTGAGGTGAGTGGGTTTGACCACGTGGGTGTGGGAGAGTTGGTGTTTGTGGACCCCACTATTTGTATGTGAAAATTACTATATTACCCTTAATGAAGGTGTAATTTTTATTTTTTTTATCCATTAGATCATCCGATCTAATGGTTGGAGTTTATTCTTATTTCTTTCACTGAGCACCATTCTCATGTGAGCGTGACCCTATATATATATATATATATATATATTCAGATATGTATATATGTATTAAATTTAAATGTATTAATGCTTATATATATATATTATCTGAATTTTAAATTTTCGCCACGTCGAACCGAGCCTCGTATAATTTTTAGTCGAGCCCGAGAAAACCAGCCGATTTTGATTATTTTTTTGTAGCCATTTTGGGATCATTTTTCTCTAGCCATTTGATAAATATTGTTTGGCCCATTTTGGAGGTTAAATAAAAGGACTATGCTAAATTTAAATCTGGCAAGCCCAAAACAGATATTAAACAAAGTTCCGCTCCTTCTCTTTTATCTGCCAAGACTGAGTCCAAGAGATAAAATTTATCTGCTCGCTCGTTCGAATTGGCAGACTGAGTCTCAAGGAGATTTTACCTCCAACGGACGCACATCACTCTCCTCTCTCGGCTATTTACATTCAGGATTTCTTCAGCCTTCAAAATCATATCATGCAGCATCATTTTTTCACGCCCCTCAGCATTTATCTCTCTCTCGAACAGAGAAGAGAAAATAAAATTCTTCCCGTCGCCATAACCTCTCATCATCATCCTCACGCCATCAACGCCCTCAGCCCTTGTTTTCTCCCTCACCTCAGACCATCATCACCATCATCATCTCCGTCCACCATCATCCTACTTACCTTGCCGCTGCAAATATCGGCGAGCTCTCGACGTGCGCGACCAAACCAGTAGCCCCGACCACCGCCGCGCACCTCCCCCTCGACACCATCTCCGGCGAGCCCTTCTTCGCGATCGCCATCCTCCACGATGCCATTTCCAACGTGAACCAGCGAGCTCGATCTCCAGCCGCGCATCTCCTCCTGTCACCGTTTTCCAGTGAGTTGACCCATTCGCCGGCGCACCCTGTTCTGTTCAGACCAGTCACCGGCCATTTTCGAGGTCAGCCCCGCTCTCTGGTTTCGAGCAGCCCCTCGGTTCCTTTTTCCGAGTTTCGTTCGCGAGCATCCCGGGCCCTTCGCCGAAGATCCGTTCGAGTTTTTTCGAGTTCCGTTCGTTCGACCCGTCTCTTCAATTTTTCGAAGACGGGTAATCTTTTTGGAACCTCCTCGTTAGTTGTTATTCGAATTTAGATATGTTTGATGATTTCATGTTAGATGTCTCGAGTGTCGTTGATTGAAGCCATTATATGTCGGTTCGTACTTTTTTCGTAAATCGTGTTATTAGCCGGGCATTGATAATTCTCGTCTTTTATAAATTGAGTATTATGAATTGCTATGATATATTATTGTGCTCGTTTGATACTGTGGAAATCGTCATATGAATTGTTGTCGAGCTTAGAACATCCGTTTATATAAGTCCATTGTTATTTCATGTGAAAACACATTTTTCGTTGTTCTGTTGTGCCTCAGTTAAAGCCATCAGAGACCGGTTATTTGAAGTTGCTATCTTTTTATGAATTGTAGTATGTTCGGTTGTCTGTACCTGAGCTTTGGAATTTCTCGATTCTGAGTTATATCGAATAAGTTATGATTTTTTACGAGAATATTGCGCGTCCAGTTTTTCCTGTTACCCGGCAGCATGTATGTAATTAATGTGTGACCTGTTTATCATGTCGTAATATACTCGTATGAATATTATCTTCATGAAAGTTATAGGTATATTTCTTATCTTTCAAATGAGTTAAATCTCATGTTGATATGTGCTCTGTAGCTCGAGTTGTGTTCTTATGTAGGTAGACATGCATGAGATAGAGTTTTGTAATTTGGCAGAAATCTGATGTTGAATTTTAACTGATTTTATATTATCTTAATGACCTTATATGCTTCCTTATTCTAAATGGAAGTTGTAGAGCCATTCTTTAGGTTTAATGTGAAACTGTAACCATGTCATTTGGAGGTCCGTAGCTCGGTCTAGATGATAAATACTGCAGTGTTGTCTACATCTCATGTTAGTTCCGGGGAGGTTTGCTGAATCATATATTTTGTGATTAAACTCGTTGAAAAATGTGATTATTTGTCAATATTATCTTCAGAAAAGTTGTAGACATTTGAGTTATCTATCATGTGATTTTTGAATCTCATTGAAAACATGTCTGTAGCTCCAGTTAACTAACATTTACTGAGGCCTAGTCAGTTGCATATTCCCTGTTTTGGACTGTGACCTTATTTTAAGTGTTTGCAGATTTATCACATGTTAAATGGCCTTATTTTCTTTTGGTGTCTTTATAAGAATTGTAGATGCATATCTTAGAATTCCAATGCAACTTGATTCATGTTCATATGAGTTTTGTGCTGAGAATTATATTGGTTTTAAAAACGCTGCCTGGGTTAATTTTTGAAAAACTTATGTGATATTTTCAGAAATGGAATTTCCTTGATTAAATGCATGATTAAATGCTTATGTGAACTTAGTTGGACTAAGTGATTGTTGAATAGTCATTTATTGGGCTATTTTATTTAATGTAGGTAATTGAGGAGTCAAGCCTCGACCTACGTCCATTGCTTTTTGAGTTATTTCAATCCAGAAATCTAGGTGGGTTAGTTATTCTAAAATACCTGTGCATGTGTATGTTTAAATATGTTTAACCGGTATGATCTATGTATGCATGTGAGCATGTAGCCTATCGATGTGAGCTTGATGGCCATCAGTACGGTTGTCCCCGTATGATGAAAAACGGTTACCCTTACGAGGTAAATCTCATTAAACCTATGAGAAGGCCGTGTCATTGATGTGGCACGCACTCTCATGTTTCATTGATATGGCATGGTTGAGCTTTGATGAGCGTAGATGTGCACATTAGTGAGTCTTTGATGAGACTAGAGTCATTGATTTGACTAGAGATGAGACATGATGTTTATTGTTTATGTTAATGTTGCGACCATACCATCTTAACATATTCTCAGTTGTTTCATATGTATGGCAGTACAACATTTTCCAATGGTACTCACTCCCACCTGCTCTTCACGGATGCAGGTTAAGCAGCTGGCGGGTGACGAGGCAAGACGAGTGGTGGTCTTGTTTTCTTTATTTATGATTATTATTGCTTTTGCTTCTTTATGATATTGACAGACTGCTGTTTAGACTTGGATATTTCTCTCCTGCATGTTTTGGGATTTTGATTTTGTCGTTTGAAACCTTGGATTATGATTTTATTTCATGGTTTGGAAACTTATCGAATGCGAGTAAAGTTGTATAATTAATGGTTCTTGGTAGTTAAGTAGCGCCCACTGAGTTTTAAAATTTAATTTGAGATTTGCGAAAAATTAACTCTGATTTTTATTAAATAAATTCGATAAATCTTTTAAAATAAAGTGGGGCGTTACAGTTTGGTATCAGAGCCAGTCTGCGTTTCTGTAGACTGGTTTATATGTGATTATGTGATTATATGATTAGACCTTATGTTATGACCACTCGTCTTTGTCACGCCGCGCTGCTTACAGGTATGTTTTATAAGTATTAATGAAAATACTTATAATTTGAATTTTGTATTGTTATATAAGTAGCAATGAAACTACTTGTGATGTAAATTGATATATGTCATGTAATTATTTGGGACTTAGGAAATTCCATCCACCTTTGGTTTAATATTGAACTCTAGTGATATAGAGTTAAGTTCGGACTTTAGAGGTTCCTCGTTATGAGTTTTAGTATGTTGTTATCGAGATAAGTTATGCCCATAGCAGCTTCCCTTTCTATATAATTCAATTCAATGTCTTCAAGTGAGAACTCAGTCAAGTAGAACCGGGAATGTATTCACCCTCTTCGGACCTTTGTCAGGTTTCGAAAATTATGAGATGAGTCGTTGTATTATAGACTGCCAGTATTATGGATGCTTATGGCCTCTGTTCAACCTCTGGTATTGTATGTCTCTTGTGTCTAAGTGAGGGTGAGTTCATGTTAGCTCGAAGCATGAATAGTTGGGTAAGTGATAAGGATATGTGTTTATTTGATGCTCTAGCATGTTTATGTCATTTTTTTTTCTTTTTATAAAAATGTTGTGCATGCTATTTTTTTGAAAACTGGGCTGTGTTTATAATATTGATGCTTAAGTCTTAAAATATTGATATCGAGGCTTGCTTAACGTATAATTTACGAAATTTCGAGGCCATGTTGTCGTACGAACATTTTAAGTTGTTAAAGGCATAAAAACCCAAATTTTGAGCCTCAGTTGTGCTCTGTTTTTGTCGACCAAGAGCTGTTTCTTGGAAAAGTGTTCTTCTTGAGTTTTGTAGTTCTTTAAGTTAGGTTTCAGTGAGTTTTAGAATTTTGTGATTTGGAATTAGAACGGATTTTATATAAATTTTCAAAGTTAGACAAGCATGTAGTTTTTATAAACTCGGACAGAAACTTTGACCTTAGTTCATGGCTGTTTTTTATGATCTTAACGTGCCTGCATGAAAATGTATTCTTCATGAAAAATGTAGTATATGTTGTTAGCTGCCTGTAGAAATTGGAAGAATGCAATTTGGAGTTCCAGTTGATTTTATATGATTTTTCTAAGGGGGATGTACACCCAGTTTTTATGAAATCCGGATTGTGTTTAAGTGTTGAATGTGTGCTCTGTTTTGATGATCCAAACGTGTTCGTATGAAAAAGTTATCTTCATAACAATTGTATATTTTCATGTTTAGATTCTGTAGATTTTTGTTTTGTATAAATTGAAGTTGTGTAGCTTGAGTTGTTGCAATTCTACTAAGGGGCTGTATATATTCAAAAAGTTGTGCTCTGGCTGTGTTTATGAACTGAAGGTTTTATATTTAAACTCGTTTATAATGTCATTATTTGCCAATAGGATCTTCAGGAAAGTGGTATAGAATTGAGTTATCTACCTTAGGGTTTTTGAATTTCAATAATATCATGTCTGTAGCTTCGGTTATTTTGCATAAACTGAGGACCTGTCAAGCTGTATGTCTTCATTTATCCACTACACCTATGTTTTGGGTGTTTGCTGTATTATGTGCATTTAAATGACTTTATCTGCCTGATTGTTCTTCATGAAAGTGATAGAGACATGAGTTAGGGATATTTTCCAAGTGGTTTCATCATGATATGATTTGTAGAGTGAAAGCTACATGCATTTTAAATTCATCACGCATGCTGAAAATTGGTGCAAGTTCATGTTTAGGTTTCCAAAATGAGTTGTGAATTTCAAGAATAAGCTTTTCGTCAATTTTCATGTATATGTGCCCTATTTAACTTAATCTAATTAGTATTATAATGTTGGCTAGAAAACACTTGTGAGAGAAGCTTTACGCTAAGATCTCGAAGTGTGGAAATTATAAGCTGTATATTTGGTCGATCTCGTTTAGGACTGCCGGCACGATTAGCTACCTGAGTAAAAGCTGTCGTGACGGCCGACATTGTTAGTCAGAAGGGTCAAGCGTGCTAACCATTCTAATGTTTGGCGATGACCGTCGAGTTAGGAGTTTTCCGGGCAGTGATGCCAATGTTCGATTCCTATGCGAAATTGTAGCTCAACAGTGTTGCTTAAACTATTGTGGTTTGGGAAGTCTTGTAAGGAAACCTTTCCCATCTGAGCATCTAGGAATCTATGGACCCGGAAATTGAAATTTCTGGTATGTACCTTGAACTAAATGCCGAACCTGGATGGGTGTAGCCACGCGAAGTGGTGGCCGAGCCCGCACGCCCGTGCTGAGAGACGTGAGGCCAACTGCAGTGGCCGACCGTTGACTCGCACGAGAGCTGCCGCCGCCATCACCAAACGCAAGAACTCCCCAGGCCAGTGTGTACGGCCAAACCTTGACCTTGCAGTTGGTCTCCGAACAGGTGCACGCACGCGTCCCAGCACCCCGCTTATGCAGCGCCAGTGTGTGTGTCATCTCTAGGGTGACAGTGCATTAAACTCCAAACCGACTATGTTCTTTTGGGTCGGTAAACTAGTATTTTTTGTCATGAGTGTTGGCCTTTGAAACCGTTTCTCCTAAACCTTGAACTGGGGACTCCAAGTTCCACCGAACCGTTGTATGAATTCCCTAATCAACAACTCTTGATATGTGAGGCTTGTCGATTAGTTTCCCTTGCCATATGCGAGATTCTCTCTAGATGGCGAGATATAGATCCCGCATCGTTTTTGGGCAGTGTCTCGAGTCTCGATTGGAGACTATGTATACTTCGTAGGGATCGAGACCTACGAAGAATGAGAGGGTAGTGGTGTTAGATCGTTAGTATGGGAATATCGAGCATCCCTAATCGTGAGACCGATTCTGCGATAGGAGATTGCTTTCGAACATCTAGTCGGTACTTCCTACACCGTATACGATGTGTTGCTCGTGTCGGCAAGAAAGGAGGCATTGTCAACACTATCAAACAGAGCCATGTGTTCTGAAGGTACTGGTATTGAGGGTATAGTGATACTAATGTTTGTTAGTCGTTCGTATGGGATTCCGTGGCGGCCTGTTTTATAAGGACGCATGGACCATGTCGATGTAATAATCGAGTTTTCAGCGTGACCCGGGCACGAGATTGAAGCTCGATGCCACGACCTAACCCTTTTGGTTAGTCTGTCGGGGTATGTTATCAAGACACGAAAGGACCGGATAGGGTCTTGTGTATTGATAGATGTGTAGGGTGTGAGAAATTCCTTACCATGGGGAGATACGCTAGTAACGATGGTTATCTGGCGACAACCCTAAAGGTACCATGCGAGGTGGCTGGTACGGATAGTGTAGTGCCCCATTTATTTGTGGTTTATTTGAAGTATTATTATTATTATTATTATTATTATTATTATTATTATTATTATTATTATTATTATTATTATAAATTATTTCCTTGCCAATTTGAATATCAAAATATTATATATCTAATTGTCAATTAATTGATAATTGTATATCTTGATTAATAATATTAGTATTTTAAAATAAAATACGTATTTAATTTATATTGTCCGGAGTTTTGTTTATTTATCGTGCGATCGTTTTGAACTGTCGAAATTAGTAATCGGAGAACCCGAGCCCGAGATCCAAATTTATTAAAAGTGCGATTTAATCGAGCCCAAAAATACCCGCGTGAACCAAAACCGAGCCCGTGAGCTGATTTATTTTGAAACCCGACCCACAGCTCCCAACCCGCCGATTTTCCTTTTCCTATTTTGTGTAAAATTCTTGTGGGCCAAGACATTTTTTTAACCTACCAACACATGTATATATATATATATATATACATATTATATGTATCTATCTCTCTCTCGTGAAATAAACACCGTGCAGCGCCTCTACTTCTGACCTGAGCCGCTGTCCTCCCCCGCGTGAGCCGTGTGTTGCCGTTTGAGCCCGTTAACCCTCCGTTCCTTTTTTCGAACGTGTCCCTAGAATGGTACCGATGACATGCTACTCCTTCTCGTGGCAGCGACTCGTTTCCGGCAGCAACTTCTCTCACGTGGTCGAGCCCTTCTCTTTCCGGCGAGACGCGTGAAGCCGTCGAGCCGTCCTTTTTCCGTTCGAACCATTCTCGCGTTTCCCGAGAACGGTATTGATCTCCGACTCTCATTATTTATTTTTGTGTTTTCAGTTTGATGTGTTAGTCGTGCATCTCGATCTTATATGCTATATGATGATATGTGAATAGGTAATTTTATGTGAGCATTGTATATATTTTGTTGGCGTGAATTTAATGTTAATTTCGTCGATATGTGCGAATCGAACGAGAACCCGTAAATAATGTCAAGTTGCTGTGGATTTAGGGACTTAGGATTATTACGAACACAATGGCGTTGACCTTGTGTCGATTGGGCATGTAAATTTCAAGTTATGATTTTTCGAAAATTATAATTGTTGTTTGGAATGAAAAATTCACCATAAATTGAATACTGGTTGGATTGTCTTGAAATTTTACGTGCAGCTGTTTTTGATGAACATGTAGCTTGTGTAAAGTTTTCGTGATTTTTGAAGGTCTGGAGATATTTTTAAAAATTAATTTGATTTCTGTTCAGTTTCTTGTAAAATGCATAAATAATTTTATGGGCTCCAATTTGGCTGAATTTCAAGTATGTCATGTCACTGTTATATTTATGTGTTGTGTATAATTATTAGAATTTTTGAACTAGGTTTGATGGGGTTAATAAATTATTGTGTGATTCAGCCCGAATTTGTTTTAATTATAATAAATTGTTCTGCAGCTGAAAAATTCTGAAAAATTGTGGAGGTGCTGATTATGTGATGTTTAGCATGCTGTAAAATGTTCAGAATTTTTGGAGTTCAGTTATGATCAGTTTTGATATAAATTCAATAATTTGCGGAATGTTGTTTTAATTTTATTAATTGATATACTGAGTGTTAAAGACTGGTAATTTTATGTGTTGCTGTTCATATGTTGTAGCATTTTAGATAAAAATTTCATAGCCTGAATCGTCCATTATCATGTGTCTTTAATTTAAACTCGCTTTTGTTGAAAAACTTGTTTGAATTTTATAAAATTATGCATAAGGAGTTTGAAGCTGAAACTGGGTGATTTTACTTAGAACTGGGATGTGAAATTTATGTAAAATTTTCAAAAACTAACTCTTTGATTAGATATACCTTCTAATTCAAGTGTGAATTTGAGGAATTGTTTTTCTATATTGAAATTTGTTAAGTGTTGTTGACCAAATGTGCCATGTGTCTACTTGTGGCTCATTTGTTTATCTTTCACTCGCATTTATGTGAACTTGAATATGTGGTTTGATCGAGTCTAAGTCCTAGAGTTCCCATATTCATAAAACTTCACAAACCACTTGGTCGAACCGAGTTCGGCTAGGTCAATTTGTGAATTTTCTACATAGGTCTAGATTAAAGTGTTGACTTTAGTATCTGGACTTAATGTAGGTGTCTAGAGGTGTTGACCTCGCCTCATTTCGAGATTTGTGACTTTGAACTGTTGCTGCAATCAGGTGGGTACATTTATGATGTATTCCATATTTATCGCACCATTTATTTCGTTTAATGTTTTCTTTTGATAATTATTGTATGCATGAGAACTCTAGTCTAAGTGTCCCAAACGATAGTGCCTTTGACGAATGCATAACAGTGAGAGGTCACCTGCCCGTTGTATCCGGGGGGAGACGCCCTGATCCGTGTGAGTTTCGGGGGGGTAGCCTTGCCGATGTCTGGTCGGAAGGTTTTGTTGTATGTACATAGGAGGTTTGCGACAGGGCCAGGTAGGGGGTTTAGGCTATGAATTCTATGCATACCGATGCTGATACTATTTACCGTGATACTGCTTTTAAAAATAATTATACGGGATAACTGTGCGATAATGGTGAGCTAGTTGGTTGCTCACCCCCATTATTTTTCTTGTTGTTGTCTTCTCTTCCTTTGTTCTAGGTTGAGACGAGCTGGAGGCGGTGGCGTAGGACGAGCGAGATGGTGGACACTGTTTGATGATATCTTATGCTTCCGCATGAACTTGTTGTTTATTTATGCTCTCAAATACTTTTGATTATTTATTTATTCGCCTTCGAACTATGTTTGAGTTTCGTTTGAACCTTGATTCGTGCTAGACATTTGGGAATGATTTTGAGATTGTTTATTTTGATAGCTCAAGCATGTGTAGGTTCTTTTGATTGATAGATTGGATGTGTTCATTTGCTGTGGTTAGTAAGTAGCGCCCGTTTCTCGATAAATGTTTTAATTTGGATAAAAAAAATATATATATAACTCTGATTTTTATTTAATAAATTCGGTAAATTCTTAAAAATAAAACGGGGCATTACATATAGAGGTGGAGTATGTCGTTGTTCTGGCTATTGCCCCGCGTACTCAGTCCTATTTTGATTCCCGACCAAGTCGATGATTTAGCCTGATGGTTGACTCCACCACCGGAACTCGCGAGGATGCATGACACGTTTTGTGCCTCTTGATGGAGGAAACGTGTGCGTGATCTCGTAGTACATGTGAGTTGTGACGAGCTGCGTGATAGGCAGACCCCTTCCTGTTAGGAGGTACCGGTGACTTTTAGAAAAAGACCGAGAGGGGTACTCATCAAAGTCCTGTGGTGGTTGTCAAGACAAGGCGACTTGGGAGGAGGGGGACCAAAATTCAGAGGAGATACCTGAATTTCATGTGTTGATGTTTTCCCCTCTTTTTCTCGTTTGTATCGTGTCGTAGTTTGTATTTCGAATTCCGAGGACGGAATTCTTTGTAAGGTGGGTAGACTGTAGCGCCCCGTCTATTTATGAATTATTTGGAGTTAGTCATTATTATTGATATTGTTATTAATTCTTATTAATGTTATTATTATTATTTATTTTAATGTCTAATTGTCATTAAATAATTAAATGCCTAATTGTCAATTTAAATGTCTAAATGCTTATTAATATTAAATTATTAATGTGTGTGTGTGTGTATATATATATGAGGGATGGATCAAATGAGGAAAACTCTTAAAATAGGAATGTGAGACTTGATCTCAACCGTTCATTCAGCTCAACAATCTGACGGACAAGATTAACTATATATATAATTAAATCAGTGAAAACAAAAACAGCGTAACACAAAAATATCTGCAGAGAATCTCTCAAATCCTTCTCAAACTCGACTTTCCTTCCTACTCAATATTGTAAACGATTTTGTGATCTGATTAGAATATTATATTAGATTCTGATCAATATTACAAAAAAAATGGCATCTGAAATTTGAAGAATCTGTGGAGAAAACATTCAATCGGATCGATCAAGCGATTTTTGAGAAAACTTCAATTAAACTGCAACGGCGAGTGAAGAGACTTCAACAGAGATTGAAGCAAATTCAATGACGATCGAAGAAACTTCAACAGCAATCGAAGCAACTCCAATGTCGAAAGTAAAGGAAAAAGGTATTCTGATATCTTTTTTATTTTCATATTGGTTGAATAAAATTGAAATAAACTGTGTTGATGCATTAACACTGGTGAAAAACTGTTGTTTATGTAGAATGAAATAGATAATGTTGAAATAATTGTTCATATTAGTATGGAATTTTGATTCATGATTGAATATTTGTTTTCTAAAATATACCAGATCAGATCATCTATATATGCATTTAGAAGTCGTGAATCTGGCTTGTAGAAGGATAACCCTCAACAATTGAAGCAAATGCGGCTTAAATATTGTGCTGATATCGTTCTTAATTAAATCAATGAGAAGAAAGAAGATAACGAGAAGAAGGCCCAAGAATTTCATGGAAAAAAATTCCTGTGAAAAGGATAAAGATTGTGAGGTTTGAGAAGAACTGATTTGTTTTGGTTGAAATGTTAGATTTTGTGTAATGGTTTGTGAAACTGAATTTATGTTTTGGGTGGTTATGATCAGAACAATCACGTTTTATAAGTTTTCATGATGAATCTGTTGCAATTTGTGATGTAATAGAATGTTGTAGATTATAATCAATGAAATTTTTGTAATTCTGATGATGAATCCGATGTTTTTTCATACTATATTAGTTATGCATTTTTATTTATTACTACTTGCTTATTTAGTTCATATCTATTGCTTAAATAGTTATTACTTGTTGCATATTTAAAACAGATGCATATTTACTTTAATTAATTCACTTTAATTATTTAAATTGTATAAACAATTTTTTATTGTTGTATAGTTATTGTCATTGTTCTGAAAACTGAACCGAACCGGCCAGTTCAACCGGTTGGGCCGAGAACCAGCCAGTTAACCGGTTCAGTTTGCTGAGATAAAGCGGATATCAGCTAATCGGTAAAAAAGTGGTCAACAAACGGTTGGACCGGTTAAAACCGGCCAAAACCGCCTGGTTGAACTTGACAGTTTATTTTGTAAAGGACAGAAATTTCAATGGATTTATATAGGAATTCAGTCACTACTTTAACCGATGTGGGACATTGCTTTACAGTTTACTTTAATGCCTTAAACGGATGTGAACAAAGCAATTATTATAAATGAATCAGGTAAGTTATTAAATGCATGGTATTTGGATTGGTGCCACGTGTGTTCATATAAGGGATGCTTCACTCATGGATGTAATAAATACATGTGTGTGTGTGTTTTTTATTTATACATAAAAATATTATGGACTATAAATAAAAATAATATATATATATATATATTAAAATATTAAATTTCCAATATACATAAAAATTACATATTTAAATATAATGGATATACAAGTTAGTTTAAGAATTTGAAAGTTCTAAATCATCTAAAATTTAACTATCGAAATTATTGTATATAATTTTTATTATATAAGATATTACATATTTAAAAATATTAATAAATTAAATAACGATCCAACCGGTTCAACCACTAGTCGGGCCAGTGAACCATTGAACCAATAGTTTGACCAGTTCGGTTTTCAGAACAACATCTGCGTAGTTACTGTAAAAGAGATGAATATTTATTTATTAAGGTATGCATGTATATTGCATCCCTGATGCATAGTTATTTTTATGCCCGTACATAAATAGCTATTTAATAGCTACTGCAAAACATATGCATATTTTTTGTATTTTTTATGCATGTTTACTGTAACGATGTTGCATAGTTATTGCAACTATGATGCAAAGTTATTCTAACAATCATGCATTCTTTATTTATATACATGTTGCATAAAGTTATTTACAAGTTGCATACTTATTGTAAATCATATGCGTATTTATTGAAATAACGTTGCATAGTTTTTGTAACACTATTGCAAAATTGTAGCAATGAAGCAATAAAGAAATCAAACTGAATATAAAATGTGAAAAAAATACATTATATAACTATTTATTGCAATCAGGAACTTTATTTGTCTTGTTACATGTTCAACTATTGTGATTCCCACCACTCCACACTTTCCACAACGTCTTTTTAGCTTTTGACTTACCTTGATCGACTTCTCTTGTTGAAATTGAGATCCTTCATACGTAGTATCTACTGCAAGAGCTCTGCTCAAATTTCAGGGAGCCTTTTTCTGGGCTACACTAGTTGAGAGGTTCCGGGGGTTCAGAGTGTAGCCATGAAAGACTACGAGATTGAAGAAAAGAAGCAAGCTACTGCAGATGTCCTATTTCAGTATTCTAAATTTGCATTGGCATGTATTGGAAATCAAGTTCGGCCATGCGACCTAAGGATGCATTTGATGAAGGGAATTTCTGGTTTACCGACTTTATTAAAGAGGCCTCTTCCCATGCCACTGCTGCTGCCCCTGACATCATGGGAGAATCTTCTAGTTTAGGCATTGCAAGACTTGATAAGATCGACAGTTTTAGAGCAATTTAATGTTGCAACTGTTGTCTTTTGTATATCATTAAGGTTACTTTCTCGTGCAGAACCTTGATTTCGTGCATATGTAATATGTTGTTCAAATTCAACCTATACAACTCCTTTAAGCAGATTTAGCTGTGGATAAGTTCTGTTTGAACTTCAAAAGAAA
>BKCP01004850.1:98264-133733 GCA_008636005.1 Striga asiatica
AAAAAGATGTAATAAGAAATTTAAGCTTTACAACTATTTATTACAGTGTTTCTGCTATCAAATTTCAATTGAATATCAATTATCATTGATCTATTTTATTGTACAGTGAAGCTGCATGATTAGTTCAAAACTGATGCATAGTTACTTTAGTACACTTGCGTAGTTAGTATAATAGTCAAGCATAGTTAGTTTCTGTTGTCAAAATTCAGTTCAATATCAATTATCAACAGGGAATTATGCATGCATATTTACTTTCCGAAGCATGCATATTTAATATAACTATCATGCATATTTATGACTAGCTCAATGTATATGTATAGACATTAATATTTAGTGGATTAATGTAACAATTAAAGATTACTTGCATATTTACTTATAGACGCATGCATATTTAGTGTGAAAATCATGCAAATTTAGACCAGTTTCATGCTTATATAGTTGTAATGGAGAATAACAAGTGTAATGCAACAATCAGTTAAATCCTGCGTACTTAATCATAGAAACAAGCATATTTAGTGTAACAATGATGCATATTTATAACTAGTTCAATGCACATATAGTTGTAATCTAAAAATAACTGGATTAATGTATCAATCAAACACACTGTGCATGATTACTTATACGTATATGCATATTTAGATATTTGAACACCTTCTCCGTAATACGTTTCCATATGACGGAGTACGAAATTCCACAGTCCACCTTATTCTTGTCATCTCTCCACGGCATGTCAAGTCTAATTGGCTTTAATTTTCTCACGGATGAAGCCAATTCATTACATCCCTTGAATTCAAGATAATCAGCAAAGAGTTTTTCTGAAACCCCACCCCCCCAAAAAAAACAAAAAACTAAGCTAATTATGTTATTTACTCATAAATTAAATGATATAAAATAAATTAAATGGGATAAATTAAATGAAATAAAATTAAATGATATAAAATAAAATAGAACAATAAGAAAACAATAGGATAAATTGAATGATATATACTGATTATCTTAGAAATATACACTAAACAAAACTAAATATGAATTATCAAACACTAATATAGAAACAATAAAAAAACAGGTCGACATGAACCTGTCAAGCACAAACTGTAAACTAATTAAGCATGAAACATAAACTATCTATGCATAAGCTAATAACTAAGATATTAACAAAAAGATAAGGTTGTTTTGCAACATTGGAGAACAAAAAATGCAGAAAATATACACTATATATGCATCATACGAGAACTAACATAAATAGCAATAAGAAAATATGCATGTAATATACACTTGATGCAACAGAAACTAACTATGCGTGACTATTACACTAACTATGCAAGTGTATTAAAGTAACTATGCATCAATTTTCTAAACAACTATCTATGCAAGTAATATACATTATCTATGTAATATACACTATCTATGCATCATACAAGATGTTCTCAACAATTGTAGCACAACTGACAAGTAAACCTATATGTAATATACACTATCTATACATCATTGAAACACTAATATAGCAAAACAAAAAAAAAAAAAAAGAAAAAAAAGGTTCATCTGCACATATTTACCTCTAATTGGCAACTGAATATGCAAGAAAAATAAACTATATATGCATTATTCATATACCAAATAGCAACAAGAAAGAACAGGTTGTTCTCAACACGGTTACCACTTTTTTACTACTAATTATGCATAAAACATACACTATAAATGCAATAGAAAAACACTAATATCGCAACAACAAACCAAAGATTATGCATAAAACATACACTACAAAAGCAATAGAAAAACAATAATATAGCATCATTGAAACACTAATATAGCAAAAGAAAAGAAAGGACAGGTTGTTCTCAACATGTTTACCACCACTTTATTACTAATTATGCATAAAACATACACTACAAATGCACTAGAAAAACATGGTACCTGAGAAACTACAACTACCCCATACCCCACCAAATGCACCAATTGGTCATGCCCCATCCCCACCCTCTTGCTCAATAATCAACTGTCATACTATTCCTTCAACCACTACTCTCAAGACCAAAAGCTGGAAAAGAAAAACAAAACCTATACCCAATACAGCTAATGAAGACAATTCCAGGCAACTCACTAGAGGCAAGAGACAACTCATAGATATCCAAATCTCAGAAGAGAATCCTAACATTCCATAAGCTCAGATTCCTACCCATAATAAAAAGCAGAAAACAGACTCAGTGGTGATGGTGGCCAGCCAAAAATGGCACCACAGTGATAAATGAATGTTATGCTGTGGAACTGTAGAGGTGCGGGTGGCCCCTTCATAGTTTCCCAGCTCAAGGAGACTTGGAGGCTCCATCACCCGAAATTTTGCTTTTTTTCGAAAAAAAAAAAAATTGCTTTATAGCTACGATTTGTAAAAACTTAGGTGTTAAAGATCATAGGACTTCAGTTGAACCAATATGGAGAAGTGGGGGGCTACTCCTCTGTTGGGATGCAAAAGTTCCAGTTTTTCAAGTGGTTAAACACTCCTTTTGCATAGAAGTTGAGTTTTGGGATGAAGACATATCAGCTGTTTGTTGGGGGATTTTCATTTATGCGAGCACCGAGCTTTCTGGCAGGAAACAAAAATGGGATTATCTCAGCTCTCAGAGATCAAAATGGGGCACTCATTGGTTCCTAGGGGTTGACTAGAACGATACCATCAACAGCAAGGAAAAATGAGGTGGAAGGACCAGAAATGCCTCTTCCTGCAGATCCTTTAATGACTTTCTAAATTCAATGGTTGTGCTCGAAATTCAGATGCTAGGTCACCCCTTTACTTGGGGTAACAATAAGGAGACTGAAGGATACGTGGAGGAAAAGTTGGACCCTTTTTTTGGCTCCCTCAGCTGGCACAGCTCATACCCAAATGCCCAAACACAAAACATCTTTCGAAACTCCTCTGACCATGGCTCATCCTTCTGAACTGCAACCCAACTGTGGCCCGCAAAATGAAAAGATTTTATTTCGATAAAAGATGGCTAGAAAAAAGAGGCATCACAGAAGTCATTGCCACATCCTGGCAGAATAACCAAGAGGGAACTGTTAGATATGCTGTAAAAGCTTGGCTTTCAGATATGAACAATTCAATTTTGATCTGGAAATCATGTTTTGGTCAAAGTACATATGCTTGCAGTTTTTTTATTTATGCAATCATACTCCTTGTCTTACATTGAGATAGTGTGGTTCGTGGTGTCTCGAACAGAAAGGTCACCTATCGGTTCCTTGTAAGACTAAATTATTTGTTCACAATCTAGACTGGCAGTGAGACTCCACTTTGAAAAAGACTGTAGTGTATTCTTGATTCAGTAGATCTTTGACTGGAGAAGTACACTAGTACTTATGTTAGGTATTGAACAGGACCACAGAACGACAAGATTATGAGACTCACTGACCGTTGTTGTAATCTAGACCTTCAGCGATTGATGCGTTCTCTAATGCTGTAAGATAATATAATATAGACATATATAATTGTTACTTATTTATTTGATTTACCAAGGGTGATTTCTATTCTATTAGGATGACATACTCGCTATTTTGGTAAATAAAAATATTTATATAGTGTGTTATTATAAATTATTTACGGTCACTATGTCCCAGTGCGCTGGGTTGATGACGTCCCCGAAATGAGCTCAGTAAGGAATATTATGTTAAGCCCTGCAGGCGGATGTGTTCCGACATATGGTTAACAATCTGAGTGGTACTAGTTTCGGAAATGAATAAATAAGTTGATTAATTATTTTGTCAGTAATTTAATTAATCAATGGACGTTATATCTTAAACATGGGAGGTAAATCGATCAATCAGATTAATAAATATTAATCAAGTGGATGTTTGATTTAATTAATTAAATTGGAGTCAAATAGGGAGAGCAATAATAATATTCTAGTGGGATATATTATTATT
This sequence comes from Striga asiatica, assembly GCA_008636005.1. Classification (NCBI taxonomy): domain Eukaryota; kingdom Viridiplantae; phylum Streptophyta; class Magnoliopsida; order Lamiales; family Orobanchaceae; genus Striga; species Striga asiatica. Next base: position 102,180 of record BKCP01004850.1, read on the forward strand.
TATTTCTAATTAGGATTTTAAGAATTAATTTTATTCCATATTTAATATTCCAAGAGCAGGGGAATATTCCTTCTAGAATATTACCTAGGGTTAGGAGACTTGAGAGTCTTCTAGAAGGTGATGTTAGGAGGAAAGAATTATGACTTAGTTGGGATTAGTATAAGGAGTAGAATTAGGGTTTCTTAGCCTAATGGGATAAGCCCATATTTGGCACCTCCTTAAGGTCCCTAATGGAGCCTATAAATACACCATGGCCCAACCTCTTGAGATGTACTCGATTTTAAGGTTCCAAGAGGAAGAGGAAAAACAAGTTCTACATATATTTGAGTGTTTGGGAGATTCAATTAATCGCACCACCAAGATTAATTGAAGTAGGTGTTTAGGTAATCCATTAGAAGATCTTAAGGTGATATTTATCAAATCTTAAAGAACCATTTATTCTCAAGCAAGCATGAGGGGTTTCCAGGACTTTATAGCTGCAATGGGAATGGAAGAGGTGATAAGCAAGGGATATCACTTTACCTGGGGCAATAATAGAGAGAATGAAGGTTTTGTTGAGGAAGCACTGGACAAAGCATATGCATCTTTGGGATGGACTGAAGAATTTCCACTTACTCAGACTACTGCCATATTCAAGAGCTCCTCAGACCATCATATGTTACTTTTAGAAGAAGCTCCTGACAACCATTAGAAGAAGGGCAGATTTCAGCTAGACAAGAGGTGGTTGGGCAGAGATGGGATAGGTGAGATTATTCAATCAGTGTGGGCAGGGCAACAAGGAGGTACTCCTATGTTCAGCCTCAAAGAGAAAATAAAGAAAACCAGAATGGCTTTGCTTAATTGGAGTAAAGAGTTCAGAAACAGTGAAAGAACACACAGACAAAGGCTATCCTTGAAATTGCAAGAAATGAGAGAGGAAGGGGGACATAGAAATTGGGAAGAATGGGACAGAATACAGAAGGAGCTTGATGAGGCTAACAGAAGTGAGGAACTTTTCTGGAAACAAAAAGCAAGAGTAGAATGGCTCAAAGAGGGGGACCACAATACTCATTTCTTTCATGCCTGGGTAACTCAGAGAAGAAGGACAAATGTCATATCCAGGCTGATCACTGAGCAAAATAGAGTTTGTGAGACCAAGGAAGAAATTGATAAACATGTGGTAGACTTCTACTCGAGACTCTTTACTTCTGAAGGTTCAGTAGGAGGTGATAGGGTTCTGAACTGTGTGCAGCCTTCAATTACAGAAGAAGACAATGCTGAGTTGTTGGCTACTGTTGATGAAGGTGAAATTAAACAAGCACTATTCTCAATGAATCCCAGCAAATCTCCGGGTATTGATGGAATGCCTGCGCTGTTTTTCCAACATTTTTGGCCGTTGATCAAAGAGGATCTGTGTTTAGCAATTTCAAGCTTCTTCCAATCAGGTCAGTTACTCCCATACTGGAATCAAACTCTAATTACACTCATTCCTAAATGTGCTGTGCCTGAAAATTTAAGCCAATTCCGACCAATAAGTTTGTGTACTGTGGTGTACAAGATAATATCCAAAATCCTGGCTGGTAGATTAAGGAACTGTGTGCATAAATGTGTTAATGAAGCTCAATCAGCATTTCTGCCAGGAAGGCTGTTGACTGACAATGTTGTGATTGCTAATGAAGGGCTCCATTTTCTAAACCGACACAGAACAGGGAAACATAACTTCATGGCAGTGAAATTAGACATGATGAAGGCTTATGACCGGATTGAATGGCCTTGTATCAGACTTACCATGCTCAGAATGGGTTTTGCACCTACATTTGTGAAATGGATTCTGGAGTGTGTGTCCTCAGTGTCTTTTTCTTTTATTATTAATGGCTGCACCTCTGGTTATGTTCATGCTCAGCGTGGTCTTAGACAAGGAGATCCTTTATCTCCTTATTTGTTCATCCTAGTTGCTGAAGTTCTCTCTTCTATGATTGCAAATGAAGTGGATAGAGGTGTTTTCAGGGGAGTTTCAGTAGCTAGAGGGGCACCTATGTTGACTCATTTATTCTTTGCCGATGATTCTCTCGTCTTTTGCAAAGCTTCTAAATATCAAGCTCAAGTGTTATCAGCTATTCTATCTAGATACCAAAGGTTCTCGGGACAAAAAGTGAACACAGCAAAATCTTCCATATTCTTCAGCAGGAATACCAATGAAGGGACTCAGAGGGAAGTTTGCAGTATTTTTCCTGGTATTCATATTCAGAGATCAACCAGATATTTGGGCATGCCTCTTGGTATTGGGAGAACAAAGAAAGAAGTTTTTGGCTTTGTGACAGAAGCAGTGAGGAAGAGAGTTATCAGCTGGAAAAACAAGTACCTATCATCTGCAGGGAAGGAAGTTCTGATCAAAGCAGTGCTCACAGCACTACCGCTGTTTGTTATGTCTTGTTACAAACTTCCTGCTAGCATTTGTAAAGAGGTGAGCAGCATCTTTGCCAAATTCTGGTGGAGCAGTGGAGGGGAAAGAAACAAAGGAGTGCACTGGAAGAGATGGGAGCTTCTTACATTGGCAAAAGACAAAGGGGGTTTGGGATTCAAGGAAGTTGGGCTTTTTAATGATGCAATGTTGGTCAAGCAGCTCTGGAGGGTTGTTACTCAACCACAGCTTCTTATGAGTAAAATTATCAAATGCAGGTACTTCCCTAAATCTTCTATTTTTGATGCTAAGCTGAGCCAAAATTCCTCTTGGATGTGGAGATCATGGTGGAAAGTTAAGGGTCTGCTGAGAGAGGGTTTGCAGGTGGATATTAAAGATGGAGCCTCGGTTAAACTTAATGACTATAATTGGGTACCAAGCATCCGAGGAAGGAGAATTCAATTGAAGGAAGGGGTTGATGGGGAGAACATCACTGTTCTGACTCTGATTGATAGCAATAGTAATAGGTGGAATACACAAAGGGTGAGAGATGTAATTGCACAGGAGGATTGTGAGGCCATTCTGCAAATTCAGGGACTAGATTCAATGGTGAAGGATAAGTGGAGATGGGAGTTAGGTGTGCAGGGCAGGTTTTCAGTCTCATCCACATATGACTATCTGCATCATTTGAGGGTCATTGCAATGGATCTACCTGAGGGAAGCAGCACTGGAAGGAGGAATCAGATGATCAGAAAGAGGAGTTGGGGGCTGCAGGTGAAAGGCAAACTAAAACATTTCTTATGGAAGTGTGTGAATGGAGCTTTACCTGTGAGTGTTAACCTTAGAAGGAGAGGGATTGAGCTAGATGTGGTATGTAAATGCTGTGGAGAAGCTGAGGAAACAGTGGAACATGCTTTACTTCATTGCAGGAGAGCTAGGAAGGTGTGGCAGCAAGCTCAGGTCAGTTGGGATGGATTAGAGGCTGAAGGGAACAGATTTGAGGATTGGTGGGGATCAGTGTGCTCTATTGGGAATGCAGCAGTGAATGAAGCAAGGATAGAACTCACAACCTACATTCTATGGTGGTTGTGGAAGTCGAGGAACTTATGGGTGTTTGAAGGTGAATGGAGACCAATATCGAGCATTGTAAAAGGAGCATGGGCTGAATGGCAAGAATCACAAGCTATCAAGAGATGCAGCAGCATTAGAGTAACATAGATAGGTCTGTTTTGATGCAGTTCAGTGTCTTTGTGTATCCTAAGTTGCTGTATCATGTATGTTCTGTATCTGTGTTGTGATGTTAGGGTGAATATCCCATTGGAGGGTTCAGAATTTATGTTCTGCCTTTGATGGAGATTAGTGTGGGTAATTTGTATTGTAATCTTGTTAGTTTGTAGCCTACCACTTGCGGTAGTGCTCCCTGGCTTAGCCTTCGGCTTTTATTATGTTGGTGTTCTTGAACATTGTATTTCATTTTGTTTGAATGGAGTCATTTCTATCGTTGGAAAAAAAAAAAGAACCATTTATTCCGGTCACCTGCCACCGCCGACCGCCACCGTTCGCCGCTACCGTCAGCCACCGGAAATGGCCACCACCGCCGATCGCCGCCAAGACCTCACCCGAGCCCCAACCGTGCATCATCGCGAGCCCCGCCCACAACCACGCACAGCCAAAGCTCGCGGCCTGGTCCCAGCCGCGAAACTGCGCGTCCCAGTCTTCGCAGGTGTAGGAAAGCCGCAGCGCGCGACCCGCACGCACCCGCTACTCCTTGCCCGATTAGGACTCCTCGTGCGCATAGGAGACATCTTGAGCACAAACCGCATGAGCCCAGATGCCGCACGCCTAATATTACTAGGCATAGGAAAGCTGACGCGCACGCGCACGCCGCCTCTGTCCGCAAGCCTTATCCTCGTCGACCTAGGACAGCCGCAACAACACGTGCCCGTGCCTCCAGTGCTTCGCTGAGCTGAGCCACCTGTCCGCGCGTCCCGACGCGCCCAGCCAGCAACCGCGACCCACGCCTCACGGCCCCGATCAGCGCCAACCCGCGACCCGTAACCGAGCTACTGCAACCTGACCCGACCGAGACTTGATCCTAACCGACTCGAGTCCGAAAAACTTAATCTGGTGTTCTGTTTGTGATTCAACACTCGACTAGAGTCGACAAAGGCCAAACCCTTCAACCGACTGGGTTGTGGTATACTGACGATCTCCATCAACGGAAATAAAAAACGTCTCAGAGTCGGCAAAAATTTTAAAACGTAAGTCCTAATCCTAATTATAGATTTCGCTGCGTTAGGATTTATTTTTCAATAGATTTGAATGTGCACATTGTCGACGTTTCTAATAGAACCCAACAACTGGTATCAGAGCCCAGGATAATTCGTCTTTGTGCACTATTCGAAATACGACTTGCGTGTTATACGACAATTAATTGTGTGCGGGCGCATCGCATAATAGATTAGAATTGCAAATAAGTGTTGTTTGCAGGTATTCTTGAATCCAACTATTATAGCCCGTATGTATGTATGCTTTTCATGTATGTCATTTTATAAGCCTCGGACATGTCGAGGAGTCTTTGGGATGGTGAATGCTTGTAATAAATTATTTGCGCGGTGGGACACCGCATTGTTTACTGCTTTCGTAGAAAACTCATGTACGACTCCTGCACGGGTCATATGATGAATTATGTAATTGTTGTTTTATATTATTCATTATTGGTTCGACGGATGTGGGCCAAACTCGACGGGGCGAGATGACAAACATGCAGACAGATGTCATGGTGATGATCCAATGGCGAATTTCCCAGAGACGACCTATTCAGGATGAAGAGTGGGAGTCACTGCGAAAGGGTATTCCAATTCCTGAAACGAAAGACACATTCAACAACGGACATGATTGTGTTTCTCCGTAATATTGGAGATTGATTAATGGCCATGATAGTATGAAATCAAGGTTCATGAAATCAAGGTTCAAACGAAATTCAACATAGTTCGATAATGAAGAAATAAAATAATCCAAAGTGCGACAGCGAATAAATAAATAGCAAGTTCATGCGGAAGCATAAGATTTCAACACATAATGACCACCATCTCGCTCGTCCTACGCCACCGCCTCCAGCTCGTCTCAACCTAGAATAAAGGAAGAGAGAAGAGAACAAAGAAAATAATGGGGGTGAGCAACCAACTAGCTCACCATTATCGCACAGTTATCCCGTATAATTATTTTAAAAACAACATCACAGTAAACAATATCAGTATGCATAGAATCCAACAGTCTAAACCCCCTACCCGGCCTTATCGCAAACCTCCTATGTACATACAACAAACCTTCCGACCAGACAACGGCAAGGCTGTAACTGGAAAATTTCCCCCACCCCGAACTACTCACGGATCATGGGAGTCCACCCCGAACTACTCACGGATCATGGATGTTTTCCAGGAGACAGTGGAGATGTTTTTCGAAACACACACGGATGAGGGCGTCTCTTCCCAGATACACCGGGCAGGTGACCTCTCACTGTTATGCATTCGTCAAAGGCACTACCAATAGGATACTTAGACTAGGGTTCTCACGCATACAACATTTTTCAAAAGAAGCATTATACGAAATAAGTAGTGCGATAAATATGGAATACATCATAAATGTACCCACCTGATAGCAACAACAGTTCAAAGTCACAAATCTCGAAATGAGGCGAGGTCAACACCTCTAGACACCTACATTAAGTCTAGATACTAAACTCAACACTTAAATCTAGACCTATGTAGAAAATTCACAAATTGACTTAACCGAACTCGGTTCGACCAAGTGGTTCGTGAAGTTCTTTTGATATGGGAACTCTAGGACTTAGACTCGATCAAACCACATATTCAAGCCCATATAATCACAATTGAAAGATGATCAAACGAGCCACAAGTAAACACATAGCACATTTGATCAACCACAGTTAACAAATTTCAATATAGAAAACAATTTCCAAAATTCACACTTGAATTAGAAGGTATATCAAATCAACGAGTTCGGTTCTGAAACTTTCACATAAAATTCACCTCTCAGTTCTATGAAACATAACCAAGTTTCAGCTTCCAACTCAATGTACATAATTTTATAAAATTCATACAAATTTTTCCACAAAAGCAAATTTAAATTAAAGACACATGATAATGGACGATTCAGGCTATGAAACTTTTATCTAAAGTGCTACAGAATATGAACAGCAAAACATAAAAATACCAGCCTTTAACACTCAGTATATCAATTTATAAAATTAAAACAACATTAAGCCAAATATCAAATTTATATTTAAACTGATCATAACTGAACTCCAAAAATTCTAAACCTTTTACAGCATGCTAAACATCACATAAGCAGAACCTCCACAAATCTTTAGAATTTTTCACCTTCAGAATAACTTATTATAATTAAAACAAATTCAGGCAGATACACCAATTAAATCATTAACCCTATCAAACCTAGTCCAAAAATTATAAAACTTTTATACAACATATAATCATCCCTGAGACTTAACATACTCGAAAGTTGGCCAAAAAGGAGCACTACACAATTAATTATGCATTTTACAAGAAACTGAAGAGAAATCAAATTAATTTTTAGAAATAGGTAAAGACCTTTAAAAATCACGAACATTTTACACCAGCTACATACTCATCAAAAAAAGCTTCTCCTAAAATTTCAAGGCAATCGGACTAGTATTCAATTTATAATGAATTTTACATTCAAAACAGCCATTTAAATCTTCGAAAAATCGTAACTACACATATACACGTCTGATCGACACAAGGTCAGCGCCATTGTGTTCGAAATAATACTAAGTTCCTAAATCCACAACAACTAATCACTTATATTCAGTTCCTGCTCAATTCGCACGAATCGACGAGTTTCACATAAAATAATGAATATAAATACACAACGAATAATTCGAACACGTATAATAACTTCAACGGACATGCTAGGCACAACCGATCATAATATTATTCACGTAATGTTAAACGAAGAGTCGAGACTTGATACCGTTCTTGGGAAACGAGCGAGAAAGGGTTCGAACGGGCTCGACGGCTTCACGTGTCTCGCCGGAAAGAGAAGGGCAGCGACTGAACGAGACCTTCGCGAGGGGCTGAGGATGATGGCCTGCGGAGGTGACGAACTCGCGGAGGAGCAGGGCTGCCGATTGGTCCCACGGGTGCTCGCAGGAAAGGGAACTGTCACGGCGGAAGACGGCTGCACGGGCGGAGCAGGTTCACGGCGAGGAGAAGCTGCAGGCGGGGGCCGTGAGTGGGGGTTGATGTTCGCGGGTGAGGGTCGTCGGGACCTGCCTCTGTTCGTGGCGGAGGGGCAGCGGTTCGCCGACGAGGATGAGTTGCAGGTGAGGGCTCGCGAGCGGGTTTCGCCGGAAAGTTACAGGTCGTCGGAAGGAAGGCTTGCTATGACGATGATGGCGGGATGAAGGTGGACGAGGTGATCGACGGGATTCCTGAGTGAGGGAGATGAGAGGGGCGACGGGAAAAAAAAAATAAAGCGCGAGAGAGAGAGATTTATCTTCTCTGTTCACGTGAGCGAGAGAGACGAGAGGGAGAAAATCAGATTGGAAGAAAAGAAAAGTTGCGCGTGAGTTGAAGAGAAGAGGGCGATCAATTATAAGAGAGAGTTTAGGGTTGGAAAACTTCTCTCCCAATAAAATAACATCACATGCTCAAATCATGAAAACTTCTCGCGGGCCGGTCGATCGGGCTGGTTCGCGGCAATGAAATCGGCTCATGGGCCGGTTTCGGTTCAAACAAAAATTCTCGGGCCCAACCTTCGGTACAAACGCACGATAAAAATAAATTGAACGATAAATATATTTTACATATATATTTATATATATTTACACATTTTATAAATTAAAAATCACGAAAATCAATTAGACAATTAGACATTTAGCATTTAATCACATTTTGACAATTAATAATATTATGGCATTCAAGAAACATGAATATAAATATTATTACAAAAATAATAATAACAATAATAATAACAATAATAATAACAAGAAAAATAATAATAATAATATTCTCAAATAATCCACAATAAACGGGGCACTAAAGTCTACCCACCTAACAAAGGATTCCGTCCTCGGAATTCGAAAGAAAACAAAGATAACTAGAACAAGAAAGAGTACAAAGGAGATCAAAAAGCGAAGTTCGGATATCTCCTCCTAATCTCGTCCTCCTTCTCCCAAGTCGCCTCGGACTCATCGTGTCGGCTCCACAGCACTTTCACCAAACTCATTGCCCGGTTCCTCAACTGATGGACCTTTTGGTCCAGTACGGCAACAGGCACCTCCTCATAGGTGAGGTCTCGCTCGACCTGCAGCTCGCCGAAGTCCACTACATGGTCGGGGTCATGTACATATCTACGCAGCATGGAGACATGAAACACATCATGCATCCCTGACGAGTCCGGTGGTAAAGCTAGCCGATACGCCAAGTTCCCGACTCGAGCTAGGATCTCGAAGGGTTTGATATAGCGAGGTCGATGCTTCCCCTTCTTCCCGAAGCGAATCACACCCTTCATGGGCGAGACCTTCAGAAATACGTGATCACCAACAGCATACTCGTGTTCTTGCCGCTTCCGATCGGCATACACCTTCTGCCTCTCCTGGGCAGACCGGATATGCTTCCGGATCGCCTCAACAGCTTTCAAAGTCCACGAATGAACTCCGGACACATGATCTTCCTCTCTCCGATCTCATCCCAATACAAAGGTGTTCGGACCTTCCGTCCATACAAAGCTTCGTAAGGGGCCATCTTGATCGAGGAGTGGTAGCTGTTGTTATAAGACAATTCGACCAACGGGAGCAAAGTCTAACAAGTCAGGCTCCGGTCCAAGACCACAGCCCTCAAGATGTCCTTCAAATACTGGATCGTCCGCTGCGACTGACCATCCGTCTGTGGGTGAAAGGTGGTGCTGAACTCCCACCTCGTCCCCATGGCTCGGTGCAGAGTCTTCCAGAACTGGCTCGTGAACTTCGGATCACGATCAGACACAATCTCCACGGGCACTCCATGAAGTTTGACGATCTCGTCAACGAACAACTCAGCATACGCACTAGCCTTCATAGTCGTCCGGACGGGCAGAAAGTGGGCGGACTTCGTGAGTCGATCCACAATCACCCAAATGGTATCATGACCGGATCTCGATCTTGGCAAACCCACCAAGAAATCCATCGCGAGTCGCTCCCATTTCCACATGGGAATCTCAAGTGGCTGCAACATCCCTCCCGGTTTCTGGTGCTCAGCCTTCACTTGCTGACACACTAGACAACCACTCACAAAACGGGCCACCTGTTTCTTCATACCTCGCAACCAAAACGACTTCCGGAGGTCCTGATACATCTTCGAGCTACCAGGATGGATGGTGTACGGGGCACTATGGGCTTCTCTTAATATCTCCTTTCGCAGTTCCCACACCTTCGGAACACATAGCCTTCTCTTGAAGACTAATGCCCCATCAGATGCGACTGCGAATCCTCCAACTCGACCAGCTTCCATCAACTCCTTCATACGGCACAAGAAACGATCATTCGGCTGCTCGGCGACTATCCTCTCTCGAAGAGTCGGTCCTACGACCAAGGCAGTCAACATACCACCAGTCGTCGAGGTCGACTCCACTGCCTCTAGCTGTAGTCGCTCGAACTCCTGAACTAAGACATCCTGCCCGGAGAACAGACAAGACAACTGGCTATGACTCTTCCGACTCAACGCGTCGGCGACCACGTTAGCTTTCCCGGGATGGTAACTAATTGTGCAATCGTAGTCCTTGACCAATTCAAGCCATCTCCTTTGGCGCATATTGAGCTCCTTCTGAGTAAAGATATACTTCAAGATCTTATGATCGGTGAAAATTTCACACTTGCCTCCATAGAGGTAGTGCCGCCAAATCTTCAAGGCGTGGACAACATCAGCTAACTCAAGATCATGAGTGGGGTAGTTCTGCTCGTGAGGCTTCAGCTACCTCGAAGCATACGCTACAACCTTCCCTTGCTGTATTAGGACACATCCCAAACCCATCTTCGAAGTGTCACTATAGATGGTGAACTCTAAAGTAGGATCGGGGATTGACAAGACGGGTGCGGTGGTAAGTCTCCTCTTCAACTCCTGGAAACTATCCTCGCACTCAGAACTCCACTCAAACCTCACGGCCTTCTTCGTAAGGTTGGTTAGGGGTCTGGCTATCTTCGAGAAGCCCTCGATGAACCTCCTGTAGTATCCTGCTAACCCCAGGAAACTACGAACGTCGCTGGCACTTCTTGGTGTTTCTCACTTGCTCACAGCCTCGATCTTGCCGGGATCCACCTCAATGCCTCTAGCTGTCACAATGTGGCCAAGGAAGGCCACACGATCCAGCCAGAACTCACACTTCAAAAACTTCGCATACAGCCTCACGCTGCGAAGAGTCTCCAGCACAATCCTCAGATGCTCCTTGTGCTTATCGATGTCCCGAGAATAGACCAGAATGTCGTTGATGAAAACGATAACGAACTGGTCCAGATAAGGATAGAAGACCCTATTCATAAGGTCCATGAATACTGCTGGCGCATTGCTGAATCCGAACGGCATTACCACAAACTCGTAGTGGCCATATCGGGTATGGAACGCAGTCTTACAGATATTCGACTCCCGGATCTTCAGCTGACGGTAGCCAGACCTCAAATCAATCTTCGAGAAGACGCTGGCTCCCCTCAGTTGGTCGAAGAGTTCCTCAATACGAGGAAGAGGGTACTTGTTCTTAACCGTCAAATGGTTAAGCTCGCAATAATCAATGCACATGCGCATGGATCCGTCTTTCTTCTTCACGAATAGGACGGGCGCACCCCACGGAGAAACACTCGGTCAAATAAAACCAAGTTTGAGTAGTTCTTGGATTTGGGCCTTGAGCTCTTGAAGCTCCTTCGGCGCCATACGATAGGGAGCCTTAGAAACGGGGCCGGCTCCTGGGACTAGATCGATGGTGAATTCAACTCGACGGTCGAGTGGTCCTCCAGGCAGCTCGTCGGGAAAAACATCAAGGTACTCACAAACGATGGATACTCTCTCGGGTGTACGCTCATCAATGGCATCGGACACCATAGGGACGAGATAGCCTTGACAGCTACCCTTGGAAAGGCTCTTCCTAGCTTGCAAAGAAGAGATGACTCGAGGCACAGTCCTCGAATTCACCCCATAAAAGACAACAGGCTGATCGGAATCGGGGAAGAGGGTGACTTCACGCTCTTGGCACCGGATATCGGCTCGATAACGAGTGAGCCAGTCCATGCCCAAGACCACGTCGAAGTCTCGCATTTCAATCACATAAGCATCAGCTTCGAACACTCGCCCACCGATAGAAACAGGAAGATCACGAACCAAAGAATCAGACATAATAGTTTTTCCCGAGGCTAGGCTAACCTCGAGAGGATCAACTTGGCAAGTATTCACAAAAGATAGGGCCTCAAGACATTGGGATGAAATAAACGAGTGGGTTGCTCCAGTATCACACAAAGCGAAAACAGGCACGTTGGATAATGAAAGCATTCCGGACATGGTACCTGTGTTGTTGGCCGCCTCGTCATGAGTGATGGTGTAGACGCGAGCCTGGCCTCCTGTCCTTTGCTGGTTAGGTGGGGGTTGTCTGGGTTGCTGGTGCTGCTGCTGCTGGTTCGGCCTCCGAGGTTCTGGGCAGGCACGGGAGAAGTGACCCTTCCTCTGGCAGTTGAAGCAAGTCATGTCGGCAGCCCGACACTGGTTGGCCTCGTGGACGCGCCCGCATGCTCCACATGGCGGCGGTCCTACTGGGAACTGACGGATAGGCTGAACATTCTACGCCACGAGTTGCTGCTGCTGCTGACGCTGGCCATGGTTAGGGCGTTTGCCCTTCTTGCGGTTCTGATGATCATTATTCCTCTTGCCAGAGCTAGAGGACGGGGGAACTGAAGCATACGGAACCGGATACGGATAAGGCGCCTGAGCAATGAGCGGCGGCTGATAAGATAAAGGCAGGATGAGAGGAGGTACAACCTGGGCAGGCTGAGCAGCATGATAAAAAGAAGGAACAGGATCTGTCGGAAGGAGAAAACTCTCCACTCTCTGAGCCCGACTGACGGTGTCGGCATAAGACATCAGTCCGTGACTCCCAACTAGCTCACGGATTCTCGGATTCAGCCCTTTCAGAAATTTATTGGCTTTTTTCTCATCGGTGTTCACAGAATCACCAGCAAAGAGGCACATTCGGGTGAAAGTGCGGATGTAGTCGTCCAAGCTGGTACTGCTGTTGAAGATGGTAGAACTCGTGCTCCATGCGATCCCAAAAACTCCGGGGAAGGAACTTGCCACGAACCATTGCCTTCATCTGCTCCCAGGTGAGGGCATGGAGCTCAGCCTCTGGCCTCCGAGCCCAGTGGTTGACCCACCAGTCAGAAGCATCTGCCTTCATCTGGAAGACGGCGAGGGCTACTCGCTGTCTATCAGGAAGAGGGAGCACAACAAAGATCTTATCGAGCTCCTTCATCCACTCAAGCACCGCAGTGGGGGCCTCACTCCCCGAGAAAGTGGGTGCATGCATGCCCTGAAACTGGACTATGAGTCGGGGAAAATCCATGGCCGGAGGGTCCTGCTGGCGAGGTGGAGATGGAGGTGGGGTTTGTTGACGGTTGCGAGCATTGCGATTACGAGTGGCCATGGTTCTACATTGAACAAGCCGGTATAGTTTAACACCAAAACAAAATTTAAAATAAATATAGGAAATCTAGAGTTCGCCATGAAACACTAGAGTTCAAAACATTTCAAGGTGGATAGATTCCTAAGCCCCAGATAAATTAAACATAACCATAAATTCATACCTTGAGCTGGCGCGGCGAGACGAAGTGGGGGGTCAATGGTCATTAAACAATTAATCACAAATGAACCAGTCTACAGAAAAGCAAGACTGGCTCTGATACCAAACTGTAACTCCCCGTTTTATTTTAAAGAATTCACCGAATTTATTTAATAAAAATCAGAGTTATTTTTTTTTTAATCCAAGTTAAAATATTTATTGAGAAATGAGCGCTACTTTTAACCACAACAAATAAACACGCTCAATCAAACAATCCAATGAACCTACACATGATCGAGCTATCAAATTGACAATTTCATAAATCATAAATTTCCAAATCATTCCCAAACGTCTAGCATGAAATCAAGGTTCAAACGAAATTCAACATAGTTCAAAAATGAAGAAATAAAATAATCCAAAGTGCGACAGCGAATAAATAAATAGCAAGTTCATGCGGAAGCATAAGATTTCAACACATAATGACCACCATCTCGCTCGTCCTACGCCACCGCCTCCAGCTCGTCTCAACCTAGAATAAAGGAAGAGAGAAGACAACAAAGAAAATAATGGGGGTGAGCAACCAACTAGCTCACCATTATCGCACAGTTATCCCATATAATTACTTTAAGAACAACATCACAGTAAACAGTATCAGTATGCATAGAATCCAAAAGTCTAAACCCCCTACCCGGCCCTATCGCAAACCTCCTATGTACATACAACAAACATTCCGACCAGACAACGGCAAGGCTGTAACTGGAAAATTTCCCCCACCCCGAACTACTCACGGATCATGGGAGTCCACCCCGAACTACTCACGGATCATGGATGTTTTCCAGGAGACAGTGGAGATGTTTTTCCCCCCGAAACACACACTGATCAGGGCGTCTCCTCCCGTATACATCGGGCAGGTGACCTCTCACTCTTATGCATTCGTCAAAGGCACTACCAATAGGATACTTAGACTATTGTTCTCACGCATACAACATTTTTCAAAAGAAGCATTATACGAAATAAATAGTGCGATAAATTTGGAATACATCACAAATGTACCCACCTGATAGCAGCAACAGTTCAAAGTCACAAATCTCGAAATGAGGCGAGGTCAATACCTCTAGACACCTACATTAAGTCCAGATACTAAAGTCAACACTTTTATCTAGACCTATGTAGAAAATTCACAAATTGACCTAGCCGAACTCGGTTCCACCATAAGAAACTTAGTACGTCCCTTCCCAAATGGCGAGCGACGTAGAGATTGGATTCGCCATTGAACTAAAAATGTGAAACCTTGTCAAACCAAGTCAGGTCACAATGGATTGTGATGACAGTTGGTGCAGTTAAGACATAGAGGAATCACTAGTTCATAAAACAAGTGGCACATAGAGCTAGTACGCCCGTTGCAACGGACTGCGACAAGGTGGATATTTGTCGCCTAGTTACATCGATAGACAACCAAGAGAATCCTTTTAGGATTGGCTTTCTGACGAAAGCGGATGATGGTCATGGTAAAGGATTGGGAGTCGGATGTATGGCAGAAAGGACAACAGTTCCTTGAGAATTAGAGTGAAAGAAAAATGTGGTTAGTGATAGCCATGAGCTTATTAAGCATAAGTGGGAGATTGTTTGATATGCTGTAAAAGCTTGACTTTCAGATATGAACAATTCCATTTTGATCTGGCAATCATGTTTCGGTCAAAGTACATATGCTTGCAGTTTATTTATTTATGCAATCATACTCCTTGTCTTACATTGAGATAGTGTGGTTCGTGGTGTCTCGAACAGAAAGGTCACCTATCGGTTCCTTGTAAGACTAAATTATTTGTTCACAGTCTAGACTGGCAGTGAGACCCCCACTTGGAAAAATACTGTAGTGTATTCTTGATTCAGTTGATCTTTGACTGGAGAACTACACTAGTACTTATGTTAAGTATTGAACATGACCACGGAAGGATAAAATTATGAGACTCACTGACTGTTGTTGTAATTTAGACCTTCAGTGATTGATGCGTTCTCTAAAGCTGTAAGATAATATAAAATAGACATATATATTTGTTACTTATTTATTTGATTTACCAAGGGTGATTCCGATTCTGTTAGGATGACATACTCGGTATTTTGGTAAGTAAGAATATTTATATAGTGTGCTATTATAAATTATTTACGGTCACTATGTCCCAGTGCGCTGGGTTGATGACGTCCCCGAAATAAGCTCATGAAGGAATATTATGTCAAGCCCTACAGGCGGATGTGTTCCGACATAATGGTTAACGATCTGAGTTGTACTAGTTTCGAAAATGAATAAAGAAGTTGATTAATTATTTTGTCAGTAATTTAATTAATCAACGGACATTATATCTTAAACATGAGAGGTAAATCGATCAATTAGATTAATAAATATTAATCAAGTGGAGGTTTTATTTAATTGATTAAATTGAAGCCAAATGGGGAGAGCAATAATAATATTCTAGTGGGATATATTATTATTTAATTCTAATTAGGATTTTAGGAAATAATTTTATTTTATATTTAATATTCCAAGAGTAGGGGAATATTTCTTCTAGAATATTACCTAGGGTTAGGAGACTTGAGAGTCTTCTAGAAGGTGATGTTAGGAGGAGGGAATCATGACCTAGTTGGGATTAGTATATGGAGCAGAATAAGGATTCCTTAGCTTAATGGGATAAGCCCATATTTGGCACCTCCTTAAGGTATCTAATGGAGCATATAAATACACCATGTCCCAACCTCTTGAGATGTACTTGTGAGACTCGATTTTAATTGAGTGTTTGGGAGATTCAATTAATCGCACCACCGAGATTAATTGAAGTAGGTGTTTAGGTAAATCCATTAGAAGATTTTAAGGTGATATTTATCAAACCCTAAAGAACCATTTATTCCGACCACCTGCCACCGCCGACCGCCGCTGTTCGCCGCCGCCGTCAGCCACCGGAAATCTTCACCACCGCCGATCGCCACCAAGACCTCGCCCGAGCCCCAACCACGTGCCATCGCGAGCCCCGCCCGCAACCACGCACAGCCAATGCTCGCGCCCAGGTCCTAGCTGCGAAACCGCGTGTCCCAGTCCTCGCAGGCGTAGGAAAGCCGCAGTGCGCAACCCGCACGCACCCGCTACTCCTTGCCTGATCAGGACTCCTCGTGAGCATAGGAAACATCTCGAGCACGTACCGCGTGTGCCCAGACGGCGCACGCTGAGCTGAGTCACCTGTCCGCGCGTCCCAAAGCGCACTAGCCAGCAACCGCGACCCACGCCTCACGGTCCCGATCAGCGCCTACCCGCGACCCGTGACCGAGCTGCTGCAACCCGACTCGATCGAGACGTGATCCGAACAGACTCGAGTCCGAAAAACTTGATCCGGTGTTCTGTTCGTGATTCAACACTCGACTAGAGTCGACAAAGGCCAAACCCTTCAACCGACTGGGTTATGGTAGACAGACGATCTCCATCAACGAAAATCAGAAACGTCTCAGAGTCAGAAAAAATTTTAAACCGTAAGTCTTAATCCTAACTATAGATTCCGCTGCGTTAGAATTTGTTATTCAATAGATTTGAATGTGCACATTGCCGACGTTCATAATAGAACCCAACAGGAACTCCAATGTATAAACTGCACTCAAAGATCAAAGACACAAGAGTGAAACTACTCAAATGGAGTAGTAGCTTCAAATCTGACAATGCTAAGAAGATTGAATGCCTGAACAGACAATTATCTGCTTTAAGAGACATTGGAGGTCTTAGAGACTGAGCTCAATGGGATGCACTTAACAAAGAGCTCCATAGTGGTTATAGCCTAGAAGAGAAATACTGGGAGCAAAAAGCAAGGATTTCTTGGCTGAAGCAAGTTGATAAAAACACAAACTTTTTCCATGCCCAAACACTCCAAAGAAGAAAGAAACATCACATTGCCAGACTTCTAAGGGAGAATAATACTATATATGAAAGCCGAGATGCAATCTCCCACTGTATAGAAGATCATTTCAGTCATCATCTTACAACTGAAGGCACAGGGGCTATACATCACCATTTGCAAGGAATCTGGGCTGTCATCACAGAAGATGTTAGCAGAGAGTTAATAGCAACAGTGGAGAGAGAGAAGATTAAGGAAGCTCTCAAAAGCATACATCCCAGCAAAGCTCCAGGACCCAATGGTATGACATCCTTGTTCTTTCTAAAATTTTGGCATATAGTTCAAGAGGATGTCTGTAACTCTGTGTGGAGTTTCTTCAATTCTGGCAAAATCTTGAAACGCCTTCACCACACCCTAGTCACTCTCATCCCTAAATGTGCTAATCCTTCCAAAGTTGAGCATTTTTGGCCCATTAGCCTTTGTGGAGTGGTCTATAAGATCATATATTAAATCATTGCAAGTAGGCTTAAAACCCACCTCCCAGCTTGTATTAGTGAATATCAGTATGCTTTTATATCCCACAGACAAATCTCATATAACATCATAATAGCCCAGGAAGTTCTTCACTACCTAAACAACCTTAGAAAAGTAAAAATTGTGCTATGTCCATTAAGCTTGACATGTGATATAGCCATATAAAGAAATATCGGCCCAAAGGCTCTCTACTCGACCAGACAAGTGGCTCAAACCGTTCAACATGTCGACATACACCCATCGACATGTTGAAGTCGACTTCTTCCAAGTCGACTCTTAACAAGATTGATAATGAGAAAAGGCAGATTCCATACAAGTCGACTCCCAGAAGTCAACATTGTTCATTCGACTTCCCGAAAGTCGACATCTATTTAAGAAGACCAACAAGAGCGTAGCCTCCGAATAACCAGAAGATCCTGGGTCGACTCGTTCATACTCGATGTCGACTCCTCGTACCTCGAGACGTGAGGAACACCGACAATTTCATGCACTTGGTACATTTCTAGGAACCTTTTGTCCTTCAATGGATAAGAAGGACTCTTGATATGACTCAGCAAGGAGGGGAGACGAATCGACCGGGGCAATTTAGACCTTTCAGGTCCATCGACTGGGGCATTTCGGGATATTTCAAGTAAGTATTTCCTCCTATATAAAGATGATGAGGTAACCCTAAACCCCAACTCTCATTCATTCTCAACTCTCCCTCATAGCTGCTGTGCAGTCTCTCCTCATATCTCTCACATACTGACTTGATCGTCGGAGGCTCTCCGTCGGAAACACCTCCGGCGTTGAGTTTTTGCAGGTGTTCTCGCGGTCTAGCAACGGTTCGAAGGCGATTCAAACAGATCTGAGCTCCTTACCACCGGTTCACTCCAGATCTGAGAGTAGACCCATCATATCGGCGCCGTCTGTGGGGACTTCTTGAAGGAATTAAGAGCTTTGCACCTAGCTCCGGTCTGTTTCTGATGGCTGAGAAGGAAGGTTTGCAGAGGAACTTGAATGAGGAGTTTAGGGGAGCATGGACAGACAGGAGAGCACCACCACTCTCTACCCCTAGACCTCTGGTGATGCAGATGTTGGGACTACCACCATTTGGAGGACTTCTGCCGCCGGGGATGAATCTGGGTGGAGAAACACCCACTACTCCACCCAGAGTGAAGATGCAAGTGTTGATCCAAGTAGGAACAAGTCAAAACCATAATCCAATAGTTGGAGAAAAGGAGCTAACAGAGATGTCTCAACGCGAGGGAAAGCAGATCCAGAAGGTGCCGGAGCAGACACAAACACAACCCCACATCGAGGAGCAGACCCTGACGATGACGAGGAGCGAGATGCAAAAGATGATCGCTGAAGCTGTGGCCTCCCAGATGAAGCAAGTGGTGCAGGTCGAGCAGAATCCGCGGGTCGAGCAGCAGCCTCGTGTCGAGCAGCAGGCCCAATCAAACGTGCAGCAAAACAGAGGGGCGGACGAGAAGGAATCCTCCATTCGAACTGTCAACCCGCGGGCAAGGGAGGAGACGTTGGAGCAGTTGCTGGCCCAGGTCCGCGACTTGCAGGCTCGAGTCAGGGGAAGGAAGAGCAGAGGACCGAAGGAACACCCATTCTCACAGCAGATCCTGAGAGCCGACTTACCTAAAGGCTTCAGGGAGTTGAACATATGGTACGATGTCTCCACTGACCCGTCTCGACATCTGAGAAGTTTTGAGAACATGGCAGTGCTTCATCGCTACAGTGACCCAGTGCAATGTCGCGCTTTCCTGACGACTCTGACAGGGTCGGCCCAGAACTGTTCCACCAACTACCAGCTGGGTCGATTAAGGACTTTGATGGTTTCAGCTCGAGTTTTCTTAATAAGTTTGCAAGTGTCAGAGTGCAGGAGAAGTCCTATCTCTCGTTGATCAGCATGAAATAGAAGAAGGGCGAGTCATTGCGCGAATATGTGGCAAGGTTCACAAGGGCGTGTGTCGACTGCCCAACAGCAATGGAGGAGATCAAATCAGGAGGATTGACAAGGGGACTGCTACCAGGGTTGTGTAAGAACTCTTTGGCCAAGTGACCTGGTAGGAGTTTTGATGACGTATTGGGAAGATGTGCTAAGTACATGAATGTCGAGGAAGTGGAAGTCGAATACATGCAAAGTATAAAGATGTCCCAGACCGAAAGTCGAGATGACAAGAAAGAGAAGAAGATTCATTCGACTAGGGAAAGGAGAGGATCACCACGAGCTAACAGGGGTGAAGGACGATCTAGGGAATGGAGGCCGATTCAATACACACCTCTGTTAGCTCCCCATGCGAGAATACTGAAAGTAATGGAGAGAGATCCGAGACGACGTGGTGAGATGGCCGCGGACGAGAAAGGATGGACCGGTGAACCCAAAAGTAGCTTGTATTGTCAATTCCACAAAGACTATGGGCATAACACCGATGATTGCAGACACCTCAAGGACGAGATTGAGAGGTTGATAAAAGCGGGCCACTTGAAAGAGTTCATATACAAAGATCGCGAGAGATCGAGTAGAAGGAGAGAAAGAAGCAAAAGCCCTCGCAAGAGGGCAAGGTCACTAGAGAAGGAGGAACTCCCACTGAAAAGGGGAGTACTTAACATGATCTTCGGAGGATCGACAGATGGGGATTCAAATCGAGCATGAAACGCGTATGCTCGAGGCCGATATGCAAAAGTCGAGGTGCAGCAGGTCGATGAGAACGGACCCGTGATGAACTTTGGGCCTGCCGACGTGAGGGAAGTCGAGAGACCACACAATGAGTCTCGACCATAAAAACAAAGCGAAGCAAAGTTCAGTCCCTGGAAAGGCGAAGTTGAGATGGAAAAAAATATGCTCTAATGATAACTGCACAGATATCAGGGTATGAGGTGCAGAGAGTGTTTGTTGACACCGGGAGTTCAGTGAATGTGATCTTCTATGAATGTCTCAAACGGATGGAACTCGACATCGAGCTTACACCTCTACACACGCCACTCTTTGGATTCAATGGATCTAAAGTCGCTCCCCTAGGAGAAACCATGCTCGTTGTCGTCCTAGGGGAAGGTGACTTGAGGAAGGTGAAAATGGTGAGATTCGTGGTGGTTGATGTCGAGTCAGCGTATAATGTGATCCTTGGGAGGCCGGCGCTCAATGCCTTCCAAGAAGTGGTGTCGACTTACCACATGAAGCTGAAGTTCCCCGTCGGAGACCGAGTGGGAGAGGGTCGAGGGGACCAGAAATTGTCGAGGACATGCTATCAAATTGCGGTGAAAACCAACCAGCGGGCTGAGATCAAGGAGGGAAAGAAGCCAATGTCAAGTGAAAAGAGGCCGAGGGGGAGTGACCTCGAGCCACATGGAGAATTGATGGAGATCGAAATTGGAGAAAGGGAGGACCAAACCACTAAAGTCAGGAGAGAGCTGGAGGACGAATTACAAAAACAATTGGTGGAGTTGCTGAAGGAATTCAGGGACATATTTGCCTTCTCCCCTGAGGAGTTGACGAGAATCGACTCGGATGTCATGGAACACAAACTCAATGTCGACCCCCTCTGAAAGCCGGTGAAGCAGCGACTCAGGCATCATGCTGAAATCGACAAAGCAATTGAAGTCTAGGTGAACAAGTTGCTGAAAGCCAAACACATCAAAGAGATCCAATTCCCTGAGTGGATATCTAACACAGTAATGGTGAGGAAAGCACTGAACAAATGGCGTATGTGCATCGACTTCCGCGACTTGAACCTAGCATGCCCAAAAGATCACTATCCATTACCAAGAATTGATCAGCTAGTCGACTCTACGGCTGGCTGCAAGTTGCTGAGTATGATGGATGCATCCCAAGGGCATCATCAAATCCCCTTGACCCCCGAGGATCAGAGTAAAGTAAGCTTCGTGACGAGCAAAGGGACATATTGTTATGTCGTCATGACTTTTGGACTCAAGAATGCGGGAACAACCTACCACCGATTGATGGATCGCATGTTCAAACCCCAGATCGGATGGAATATAGAAGTCTATGTCGACGACATTTTGGTGAAGAGTACGTCCTCGACTTCATACCCAGACAATTTGAGGGAAACATTCAACACCCTTATAGCATTTAGGATGAAGTTGAACCCAAGCAAATGTGCCTTTGGAGTAAAGGCGGGGCGATTTTTGGGATATGTTGTCACGGAGCAAGGGATTGAGGTGAACAAGGAAAAGGTGAAGGCCATACTCGATATGACGCCTCCGCGAAACATAAGAGAAGTGCAAATCTTGATGGGGAGAGTCGCGGGATTGAGCAGGTTTATTGCTCGAGCAGCCGAAAAAAGCTTTCCTTTCTTTAAATTGCTTAAGAAGAAGACGACTTTCTAATGGAGTAACGAGGCGCAGATGGCGTTTGAAAAATTGAAGGAGTTTCTGAGCGAGTTGCCTTTGCTGACCAAACCAGAGCCGGGTGACGAGTTGATATTGTACATATCGGTAGGGGAGGTTTCTTTATGTTCGGTGTTACTATGAGAAGATGGAAGTTCCCAGCAACCGATCTATTACACAAGTCGAGTACTCCAAGGTGCGGAGACGAGATACCCTGAAGTCGAGGAAGCCGCTCTGACATTGGTCATAACAGCCAGAAAGTTGAGGCCATATTTTCTGAATCATACGATAGTGGTGAGAACAAATTTCCAGCTGGGAGAAACATTGGGTCGACCTACAGTCTTAGGTCGACTCGTGAAGTGGGCAGTCGAGCTGAGCGAATATTCCATCAAATATGAGCCCAGACGAGCCATTAAAGCCCAGGCTTTGGCTGATTTTATTCAGGAAGGCACCAAGGGAGAAGAGAAGAAATGGGGAATGTATGTCGATGAATCCTTTGCCGCCAAAGGATCTGGTTTGAGAGTCGTCCTCATATCTCCCGAGGGCGACCAAGTTGATTTTTCAATCAGAATGGGGTTCAAAGCCTCCAATAATGAAGCAGAGTACGAGGCGTTAATCAAAGAGATTCAACTCGCAGTTGGTGGAGGAGCGACAGAAATCGTAGCACTCTGACTCGCAACTCGTCTTGGGAAATTGCGAGATAAAGGAGGATAGGATGCTGAAGTATGTCGGGGAGATTCAAAGCCTCATACAAGGTCTGGAAAAATTTGAGTTAACACAAGTCCCACGAGAAGAGAACAAGCGATCCGACTGGCTCGCAAGGATCGCAAGTTCTAATGAGGGGAAGATAGGAGGCCATATTACCACCATGCATTTAGAAGGAAGCGTTCTGGGCGAAACGATGGAAGTCGACGAAAAGGACGATTAGAGAAAGTCGATTCGTAAACTCTTGCAAGGTCGAGTACCTGCAGGAGACAAACAGGAAGCAAAAAAGGTTGCTCGATACCTGAGCAAGTATTTTAAAGTCGATGGGGTCTTGTACAAGAAGTCGTTGGTCGAGCCCCACCTACGATGTGTTTCTGAGGAAGAAGGAATTCACGTCCTAAAAGAAATCCATGAAGGATGCTGCGGAGCACACATTGGGTATCGAGCTTTAACTGGAAAGGCCCTGCGAGCAGGCTACTATTGGCCCAAGATTCGAGCAATGGCAGAACACTTAGTCTAGAAATGCGAGAAATTCTAGCGCCACGGCCAAATCACTCATATCCCCGCAGAATACATGACGACAATCAACTCACCAATTCCCTTCACTCAATGAGGGATCGACTTGGTTGGTCCCTTTCCGATGGGGACAGAACAAAGGAAGTTCTTGGTGGTCGCAGTTGACTACTTCAGCAAGTGGGTCGAGGCAGAACCCTTGGCCCGAATCACTGATGAAAAGATGATACAGTTCTTATTTATTAACATTTGCTGCCGATTTGAAATCCCAAAAGTATTAATCTCAGACAACGGAACTCAATTCCAAGGAAAACGGATCCAAGCATGGTGCCTCGACATGGGAATTAAACAACGGTTTGCCTCAGACGCACACCCGCAAGCAAACGGGTAAGTCGAAGTGACCAATCGAACTATTCTACAAGGGTTGAAGAAAAGGTTGGAGAAAGCTTCGGGAGCCTGGGTCGATGAATTAACAGCAGTCCTATGGGCCTACAGGACGACACCAAGAAGTTCAACAGGTCAATCTCCATTTCACATGATTTATAGAATGGATGCACTTCTACCAATAGAAGTTGGCTTGCACTCTCACAGGTCGACATTCTACGAAGAAGCGAAAAACGAGGAGATGGTTGAGGAAGCCCTCGACTTGATTGAAGAAGGATGAGAAGAAGCCTGAGTGCGATCGGTTGAATACAAACAAAAGATGCGCGTAGATTTCGACAAAAAAGTCCGAACCCGACGTTTTCAAGTCGGAGATCTCGTCCTCAAACGAGTAGACGCTCTCAAGCACGTCGGGAAGCTAGAAGCTAATTGGGAAGGGCCCTACACTGTCACAAGGGTGCTTGAAAGAGGCGCATATGAACTCGAGGACGGAGAAGGCCGACAACTGCCGCGATCCTGGCACGTGATCCATCTCAAACGCTTCTATGTTTAAAAGGCAATGTTGCAAATTCTCTTTTGTACTGAACTATGTTCGAATCGAGTTCAAATGAAATGAATCTCAAGTTTACGCTTCAATTATGTTTCTTATGTTTGTGCATCTACTTTATTATGATTGCTTGGAAAATCGAATTTTTCAAAACGGCTACGTAGCCGACTAACTCTCCAAAGATTATAAAATCAATTTAAAAAAACTACGAAGCTGTAATTCTCGAGCAGAATCTCGAGCAGGCTACGAAGCCTTCGACTACGAAGTCGACTAATGCAACTACGAAGTTATAATTCTCGAGCGGAATCTCGAGAAGCCTACGAAGCCTTCGACTACGAAGTCGACTAACACAACTACGAAGTTGTAATTCTCGAGCGGAATCTCAAGCAGGCTACGAAGCCTTCGACTAACATAACTATGGAGTTGTAATTCTCGAGCAAAATCTCGAGCAGGCTACGAAGCCTTCGACTACGAAGTCGACTAACACAACTACAAAGTTGTAATTCTCGAGCGGAATCTCAAGCAGGCTACGAAGCCTTCGACTACGAAGTCGACTAGCACAACTACGAAGTTGTAATTCTCGAGCGGAATCTCGAGCAGGCTACGAAGCCTTCGACTATGAGGTCGACTAACACAACTACGAAGTTGTAATTCTCGAGCGGAATCTCAAGCAGGTTACGAAGCTTTCGACTACGAGGTCGACTAACACAACTACGAAGTTGTAATTCTCGAACGGAATCTCGAGCAGGCTACGAAGCCTTCGACTACGAAGTCGACTAACACAACTACGAAGTTGTAACTCTCTACTGGAATCTCGAGCAGCCTACGAAGCCTTCGACTACGAAGTCGACTAACACAACTACGAAGTTGTAATTCTCGAGCAGAATCTCGAGCAGGCTACGAAGCCTACGATTACGAAGTCGACTAACACAACTACGGAATTGGAAGCAAAAAATAAAAATCTCTCATACAACCCACTTATCGCAAATACGATTATCAGCTATGAAACTGCTAAAATGATTGCTCGACTTTGACCAGCTCGCAAGAAGGGTTGGGGAGAAGACGGGTTGAAAAACTTATGATTATCAGCTATGAAGCTGCTAAAGTGATTGCTCGACTTCGACCAGCTCGCAAGAAGGGTTTGAAAGAAGACGAGTTGAAAAACTTATGTCTATCAGCTATGAAGCTGCTAAAATCATTGCTCGACTTCGACGAGCTCGCAAGAAGAGTTGGGGAGAAGATATAAGGGACCAACAGCAAGATAAGTTGAAACAAAGGCAACGTAATAACTCGAGAAAGCAAGAATTAAAAGAAGTACAATAAATAAGGCAAAACGGCGTAAAGCATTATACTAATAATGAGAGTTCGATTACATCCGATTCACCTCAACCATTACAACTTTGAAAAGCAGGTCGAGGTATGACAATTGGAAAACAAACAAAACAAGCAAACACCGGCACAACCCAAAAACAGACAAACACGTCTAAGAATCGCCAGTCGATTTCTCAGTGGTGTCGTCTCCACCATCCATCCCAATAGATTCAGTTTTATTGTCGGCATCTTTTTCAACATTCTCGTCGACAAGCGGCTCCGTCCCTTGCTTTTCGGCCCCCATCTCCTCGACCTCTCACTCGCGACTAGCCCCACTTGGCTCGATTAATTCGATCGAACCGGCCAAGGGGGTGGGTGGAACCTCGAGTTGCACGCTTAGGCCAGCTTTGCGAATGGCCCAGGCCTCGAGTCCCGACCACCACGGATAATCGTCCGGGAGAGCCGTGTCGCCTTCATAGCCCTCGAGGTCGGGAAGCATCTCCTTGACCTCCTCGCGACTAAGTTTCCCAGCAAACTCAGACCCCGCCGCCACCGCCTCCCATGCAGCAAACGTGTGCTTGAAGTATTGAAGAGTGGTGGCGCAGAGCATGTCGAGAAAAGCATGATAGTTGTAGAAGGCCCAGACAACCTCTTGACGATAGGTCTCGAGGAAGACAGCACCCATAGGGGACTTTAGGAATGTCCTTCGTCCCTCCTCGATGCCATTCTCTCTCTCGACCAGGCTCTCATCGCGAGCCTTCTCGAGGTCAGCCTTTAGTTTTTCATTTTGATGACGGACGACCGCCTTGTCAGCCTTCAACTTGTCGACAAGAGCCCTCGAGGCCTCCAAGTCCTCTTTGAGCGTCTTGATTTCTTGACGTTGAGCCTCGCATTTCTCTTGGAGAGCCTGGGCGGAGACAGTGGGAGTCTTGCTCTCTTCCTCGAGTATGAGAAGCACCGCAGCGAGAAACTGTGAAGGAAAAGAAATGTTAAGAAAACAAATGAGAACGAGCAAAGAAAAATATAGAATAAAGCCGGCTAAACGACGAAGAAAGTACCCGAGAAAGGCATTGGATCACGTAATTTTAACGCTCAAAAGAATTCCCCTCGACTCGATCCTTATCGGTCTTGGGGATGAGGGAGTTGAAGTACTTAGCCACCTGGTGGGAATCAGGGTGATTCCACAGTCGGGAGGGCATACCGACTGTCACCTCCTTCACGGTGACGGGAGATGGGGCAGCTTTCTCGTCCGCTTTTCCCTTCCCCTTGTCGACCTTGTGGCGCTTCAGGTCATCGGGAATCAAGATGACAACCCGATCATCTTGGGCTCTTTTTTGAGAAGCAGAGCCCGACGATTTGTGCGGGTTGGCAGCACTAGGGTTCTCAACCATAGATTTTCTCGCAACAATCGTCTCGACTGCTGCGGCAGCGGGCCTCGACCCAGATCCGCTCAGGGGCCGAGGAGGTGGAACAGAACCACCAGCCAACTTCTCGGTCGGCTGCTTTTTCTTCAACTCAAAGCGCTTGAGTGCTTTAACTGGAGTGAAACAAGAAACAGTGAGCAATCAAACAACAGTTAGCGATCACAATACGAATAATCAAAACATGAAATGGACTTCATGAAAAGAAACATCAGAAGCTTACGAGGATCATCGAGACGAGAAAGATTCTCGTAGATGACGATTCGGGTGTGATTAACCAATTCACGATCCTTAATCAATTGACGAGCACTGTAAGTGTGCTTATTGAGTTCAGCTAACAGCATGGCGAACTCATCGGAGTGAGGCCGTTTATTTTGCTTTACCTTCGAAGTAATCCAAGTATCTACATAGGGATACATGCCGAAAGCAGGCCGAACAAAGACAAACTTCGAATTTCATTCGGTAACATTTGACGAGAGATCGTCGAGGAAAGTGACGTCGATGCGACGACCCAAGCAGTGGGCGCCTTTGGAAAGTCGGTAGCCATAAAAGTAAAAGAAGAACTCGGGCGAAAATAATTTAAGTATTATTCGGGAGACGACTATAAAAGCTATCATAATGCGAATGGCATTAGGAGAAAATTGGTTTATTGGAATATTATACATGTTGCTGATCAGTAGGAGCTCGTCTTGAATAGGGAAACAAAGACCGAAGACGACTTGGTCTAGCTATTGATACAACACTTTGAGAGTCGAGAAGAGGAGTAATTATTGGTACAGATATAGGACTCGTTCTATATACAGGAATATCTAAGAACCTAAGGGGAATACCTCGAGGGATGAGGTCGAGACGAGGAGAACTCCCTCGAGAAGACTCTTCAAAACGTCAACCAAGCCCCCCACCAAAAGCGCTTGGTCATATTCATTCCAGTCGACACGGGAAGAAGAAGCACGGGAAGATAGAGTGAGAGGTGCCGAAACCATCTTGTAACCGACCACTTAGACTGAATCGGACGATTGAGGGCCCTCGTCGATCAAGCGTGTCAGGGGAGGAGTCGGAGTTGGAAGCTAAAAGAGGAAAAAGAAGAACGAGGTTGAAATTAGTAAAGTCACGAATAAAGACTGGTCAGAGCAAATAAAGCCGACCTACTAAGGTCGACAGAGGATAAAAGAACAAAAGGGGGGCAATTGCTACAAGATAGTCGAGAGATACGAGAAAGTCTCAGCAACTCGACTTTTATCAACATACAAAGAGGCAGTGAGTCGTGATATTTAATCAATTCGACAAAGGATAAGTCAGTAAGTCGACATGAGTCCACTCGAGAAAGGAAAAAAGAAAAAGAGAGGTCACTTAGTCAACAGGGGTCGACTTAACAAAAGGCGAGAGTCGACTTCATGCCGAAAATCGACAACCAACGAGGCACAAACAGAAAGTCCGAGACAGACATGCGTACAAAAGATCCAACACAAAGTCCACACGAAAAAAGTTTGAGAAATATGAAGAACACAGCATAAACCTCATACCCAGAAGAACACAGAAATATTCGAGAAGGAAAGATTGGTGAAAATTGAAAGATTAAAAAGAAATCAGCAAACTTACTCATGGTGTCTGGATCGGTTGAACTCAGAGAAAAACTTGAAGTCGCCGGAAGTGGAGAGCGCCGGTAAAGCCAAAACACGAAAATCGCCGAAAAGTCTGAAGGAACTTGAGAGAGAACAAGAAATTCAAGAATGCGAAAAGTGACTTTCTGAAAGATTGAAGTGTATTTACATATGATAATGATGGATGTGGACCATTGAATCACTAAGAAAACCAACGATCCTGATGAAGCGCAGAATTTGAAGTGTCGGCGATTGAGATGACGTGCGTCACTTCAGGGTTTTTGAAATTTGAAATTCGAAAAGGTCTGTCAGAATGTCAGACTTATCCAAAAGGTAATCATAAAGGATGAGAAGGTATTTTGACGAAATGACGAGACGTGGTATAGACTCGACGAGTAAACGCAGATATGATCACTTAAGTCGAATAAGCGCGACACTTGACCACCAAATTTACTCTTAAGCATTCGAGTGCTTATAGACTAGATGATATAGCCATATAAAGATATACCGGCCCAAAGGCTCTCTACTCGACCGGACAAGTGCCTCAAACCGTTCAACTTCTCGACATACACACGTCGACATGTTGAAGTCGACTTCCTCCAAGTCGACTCTTAACAAGATTGATGCTGAGAAATGGCAGATTCCATACAAGTCGACTCCCAAAAGTTGACATTGTTCAGTCGACATTGTTCAGTCGACTTCCCGAAAGTTGACATCTATTTAAGAAGACCAACAAGAGCGTAGCCTCCGAATAACCAGAAGATCTTGAGTCGACTCGTTCATACTCGATGTCGTCTCCTCGTACCTCGAGACGTGAGGAACACCGACGATTCCATACACTTGGTACATTTCTCGGAACCTCTTGTCCTTCAGTGGATAAGAAGGAATCTTGATATGACTCAGCAAGGAGGGGAGACGAATTGACCGGGGCAATTTAGACCTTTTAGGTCCACCGACTATGGCATTTCGGATACTTCAAGTAAGTATTCCCTCCTATATAAAGGAGATGAGGTAACCCTAAACCCTAACTCTCATTCATTCTCAACTCTCCCTCATAGCTGCTGCGTAGTCTCTCCTCATATCTCTCACATACTAACTTGAGCGTCGGAGGCTCTCCGCCGGAAACACCTCTGGCGTTGAGTTTTTGTAGGTGTTCTCGCGGTCTAGCAACGGTTCGAAGGCGATTCAAACAGATTTGAGCTCCTTACCACCGGTTCACTCCGGATCTGAGAGTAGACCCATCAACATGTCTAAGGCCTTTGACAGGGTTGAATGGGATTGAGTGAGATTGCTTTTGCTAAAACTTGGTTTTCATAAGTCTTTTGTGGTGTGGATAATTTCTTGCATTTCTTCCTCCACTTTTTCTTTTAATCTTAATGGAGATCCTTGTGGTTTTGTAACCCCCACCAGGGAAATTAGACAGAGAGACCCACTCTCACCTTATATTTTTATTTTAATTTCTGAAATTTTCACTCATCTGATTAGCATTGCAGTTCACAGGGGTGTATATAAAGGTATTAAGCTGAGTTCAAGCTGTCCAAACCTCACTCACCTTTGCTTTGCGGATGACAACCTCTTGTTCACAAAAGCCTCCTCTGACCAAGCCTCCGCTATCCTTGGCATTCTGTAGATAAACCAAAGTATCACAGGTCAAAAGGTTAACCTTTCCAAGTCCAACATTTTCTTCAGTAAAAATACACCCCCATCTATGAAATCTTCTATCTATACCATTCTCCTTGGAATTTCACCCTCCACAAAATACCTCGGGTTGCCCTTAGGAATAGGAAAATCCAAGCTTGATACTTTTGCTTTTATTGAGAACTCAGTCAAGAAAAGAGTATTGAACTGGAAATCCAGATTTCTTTCCTTTGCAGGTAGAGAAGTCCTCCTCAAATCAGTTCTTAGTGCTCTTCCAACATATCCCATGACTTGTTTTTTGCTCCCCAAAGGAATCAATCAAAAAATGGCCCAACACTTTGCCAAATTCTGGTGGAACCAAGGAGACTCAACCAAACAAGGTCTGCACTGGAAGTCTTGGAATCACATTACCCTACCCAAAGATAGAAGAGGGCAGGCTTTTTGGACCACCACCTGTTCAATAAAGCCATGATTTCTAGGCAGCTATAGAGGATAATGTCAGAACCACAGCTTCTTCTCATTACGCTACTAAAAGCCAGATATTTCTCAGGAGGCAGCTTATTGTCAGTCACAAAAAAGCAAAACAGTTCATGGGTCTGGAGCAGCTGGCTCAAAGTCAAGAAGGATTTTTTATGTGGGGTCTGGTACAAGATCAACAATGGGCATCTGGATTCCACCACACCTTCCAGACAACCAAAAGGCAAAATTCCAAGGCTCAGTGGTTTCACCCATGTGCATTAGCTCATTGAGACAAATGGCAGGAGATGGGACAAAGGCATTTTTAGGGAACTGTTTCACAGACTATGAGCAAAAGGCAATAATGGAAATTGACAACTGGATCATCACTCAGAAGACACACTCATCTGGGATTGGGAGAAAAATGGGAAATTTTCAGCAACCTCAAGCTATGCTACACTGGCTGAGGAAAAATGGAAGAACTTAGACCTACCAGAATCCAGTACACATTAGAAAAATGCAAAGCATGCCAGACAAAAACTTTGGAGCCTCCCAATCAAAGGTAACCTGAAACATTTCCTATGGAGAGGTCTGAATATTATTCTCCCTGTCTGGACCAATCTTTTGAAGAAAGGCATTGATCTAGACCCAACATGTAAAATCTATGGTGAAGCCACAGAATCCCAGGACCACATGTTCTTTCACTGCTCAAGATCTCAGAGGATCTGGAAACTTGCTCCTGTTACCTGGGATGGACAACACCTCGACACGGCTAACTTCAAAGCATAGTGGTATGTAATTTGCCCAATGAAATCTTTAAATACTGCCAATCAGAAAATCCAACTGACTGCATATCTCCTTTGCGAAATTTTGGAAGTCTCAAAATCACTGGGTTTTTCGTAAATCCCTCAGGCCTGAACACTCTGTGGTGAATGCTGCTGTTAATAGTTGGTTAGAATATTCTTCCTTGTAATTGTTTCTCTGATATTTTTTTTTTTTTTTT
>BKCP01004850.1:134075-162959 GCA_008636005.1 Striga asiatica
TGAGATCTGGTCTCACGGACACACTTTAAATATGTGGACTCATTGGAACCAATCCCTATATATATATATATATATATATATAGGGATTGGTTCCAATGAGTCCACATATTTAAAGTGTGTCCGTGAGACCAGATCTCAGCCCTTTATTTCTCGCTCGATTTGATGGTCAGTAGCAGCCTCTTAAATAATGATTTGGTTCGCGGTTTTATGTTGTCCCGTCATTTCAAAACGTTTGAGTTTTCAATGCTCTCTCTTCATCATTGTCTTTTTTCGTTTCCCTATATCTTTGGCGCTCTCTCTCATCATTATCTCATTTTTCGACGCTATCTCAGTTTCCAAACCTTGTAGATTCAGTTTTCGTTGGCGTCTTTCATCATTTGTTCTTTGCTTTCGGTTTTTGTTTGAGTTATCTTCCGATTTCTATCAATATCATCGTAGTTGCAGTTCCGATTTCTCGCAAGTTGGTGAGTATATCTGTTTTTATTTTACTTTCCTGTGTTGTTTTGATTTTTTTAGGTTATTGTGGTTATATATCGTCGGCGTTGTTTTTCTTGTGCTAAATCTGTGGTGATCAACCCTATTTTATGCTATTTTAGTTGATGAATAATGTATAGATAGTATATTTTCTATGTATATTTAGTTGTTTTTTGTGCTAGATCTGTTGAGAACATTTCGTTGTTTCTCGTCTCTGTATTAGAGCTTGTAGAATGCATAAATATCGTATGTCTTTTTCATTTTTAGTTTTAGAATGCAGAGGAACACTCTTTGTATTGTTGCTATGTTAGATAATAACTTATGCATATATAGTTATATCTTTGCATGTTTTAGATCTACAATGTTCTGATATAGTTGGTTGATATTGCATATTTAGTTTATATGAGTTGCATATTTAGTTTATATGAATTGCATATCTAGTTCATATCAGTTGCATATCTAGTTTATATGACATGTTTTGATTTTGCATATCTAGTTCATATGAGTTGCATATGTAGTTGGTTATAATGTGCATTTATTTTTAATTAGTATATATCATATAATTTATTTCATTTTTGTGTTATTATAAGTCAGATATTCTTGAAGTATGCCTCGTGGTAAGAGTAGCAAGCGTAAAAGGGGAGATGCTGATGATATTCTGTTGCTTACTGATGGCACAGAAGGTCAGTTGGATAGTAATAAATCATTCCCAAAAGCGTTAACTCGGTCTTCTCCAAAGATTCTTGTGGACGCTATAAAATCTTTTAACCAAAAACAGTGAATAGCTGTTGAGCAAATGGGTTTTGGATGTCTGTTTGATCTGAAAATTAAAGAATTTCCATGTCAGTTGGTGCACTGGTTGTTGTCGAACTTTGGTCCTGTTAGTTGTCAGCTTGAATTTGGGAAAGGAAGAAGTATTCATGTCTCATCTTTGGACGTTCAGCGTGTTCTAGGCTTCCCCAATGGTGATAAGTCTACTGAGAAGAAAAACAAATCTGAGGAGTGTGATTTGTTGAATCAGTGGAAGGGTTGTTTTGGCCAGTCTTCATTGAAAGTTACCCCCAATGTTGTATGCAATAAAATGATGGAGTGTGTTGATGGAGATTACTGGTTCAAGTTACATTTTCTTGCTCTTGTGGATTGTCTGATTGTGGGAACAAATCAATCTGGATATGTGAATCCTCTTTTTTTTCAAGTCTATTTATGATGTATCAGCTGTTTCTGAGTTGAATTGGTGCGACTACGTCATTCAGAACCTTATATCAAAGACTGATCACTGGCACAACAGTAATAAGTCTCAATTTAATGGTCCTGTTCTTTTTCTTGTGGTAAGTATTCATGTCTATATTATTTTCTTGTAAATTGTTTAGATTGTTATTGTTTGATATTTTTATTTATTTATTTATTTATTTTTTGTCAAAACGCAGGTTTTATATGTTGATCGGGTAGTGATTTATGAATGAGATGTTCTTCCAAGGAGTCTGCCTTCGTTTGTTGGATGGAATTGTGGGATTCTCTGTCGACGATGCTCTAAAGAAATTAAGGTGGGTGGTTTTGGATGGGGATTTGTTGATGAACCGATGGAGATTTCGGCTTTACAGTTCAAGAAGCCTGAATCAAAGGATGTTTCTGATGATCCTGTACAGGTTTGTTATTTCTTTGTTTGGTTTTTGTTGCATATTTAGTTAATATGACTTGCATATTTAGTTGTTTCTTTTATGATGCTTAGTTCATAATTGTTGCATATTTAGTTGGTTTTTTATTGTATATTTAGTTAATATGACTTGCATATGTATTTCATATGTGTTGCATATTTAGTTCATATGAGTTGCATATTGTGTGGTTAATGCTTAGTTCATTTTGTTGTGCATGTTTACTTCTTATGTGTTGCATATGTACACCTATTTTGATGTATATTTAGTTGATTTTGAATGCTTATGTGCTTATAATTTGTCCATCTTTTATGATGCTTAGTTCAAAATAGTTGCATATTTAGTTGGTTTTTATTGCATATTTAGTTAATATGACTTGCATATGTATTTCATATGTGTTGCATATTCAGTTCATATGAGTTGCATATTGTGTGGTTAATGCTTAGTTCATCTGTTGTGCATGGTTACTGCTTAGGTGCTGCATATGTACACCTATATTGATGCATATTTAGTTTTATTTTCAATGCTTATGTGCTTATAATTTGTCTATTTTTTTTATTTCTTTCTCTATTTAACAGGTGTACAGATCAAAGCTTCTGAGCAAAGTTGCCTGTTTGGCCACTGATGTTGTTGATGTTATTTCGTTGCTTCAAGATGCACCTGAGGAGATGACATCTGATGAGAATTACAAGAAGATTCATGAAGCAACGAAGAATCTCATTTCTTCCAATTCAGAGAATCCTGAATCTTCACAAAGACCTGCTGCTGCAGATGATTTTGATGACAGTGAGGAAACGAATGCTTTCTGGAATAACCCAGAAACCATTGCAACAATCGAGAAGATTGAGCAAGCCATTGAAAAGAGAGCTCAATTCAAAAAGACAATGGATGATATTCCGAGTTTTTCTTTGGGAATTGGGTTGTCTCAAGAAAGTGACCGGAGTTGGGATGATGTTCTTAATATTTCTAAGCAATTTTCTGAAGATCCATTGAATGATGATGATATTCGAGGTGAAAGAACAATCCCAAATGTTGCTGTTGATGCGTCTGTTGCGGAACCAGCTGCTGAGACTCATGTTTTTTTTGAAGTGCCAACTTCTGATGAAGTGTCTGTCAAAGCGCCAACTTCTGATGAAGTCCCTGCCAAAGTGCCAATTTTTGAACCAGTTGTTGAAGTGCCTGTTGCGGAACCAACTATTGAGACTCATGTTTCTGTTGAAGTGCCAACTTCGATAATTTCTGACGTTCCTGTTGAATCAACAATTGCTGTGCAGCATGTTTGTGTTCAAGAAGCAGCTCTTGGTAATTTTCAAGAAGCGGTTGTTGAGATGGAGATTGAAAGAGATAAATTGAAAGAGAAGGAGATTGCAATAGAGGAACAGAAAGAGAAAGAGAAAGCGCAGGAGATAGATAAGGTGACAGATTGGGGGAAATGTTGTTTCTACTTATTCTATTTTGTATTTTTATGTACTTCAATTTTATTTTTAATCAATAAGTTATGTATTTGGTTGCAGTTTGCGGTAGCTCAAGATGAAAATTTGTTGAAGAAAGAGAAAGAGAAGAAGAAACAAAAAAAAGAAAGTTCAGTTTGTTGAAGAAAAAAGAGAAAGAGAAGAAAAAAGACCTGTGAAGATGCTGAGGAGAGTAAGAAAGTACCAAAGGTCAAAGAAAGTTCAGAGTGTGCGGCCACGGATAAGGATACACATTTGGTTGATGTTCTAGAGCCAAGTGTTATTTTCAATTGGATTGTTTATGATGAGGAGACTAAGTAACTTTTCCTACTTATCTATATTAATTTTATTTTTCATATCCTGCTTACAACTACTTATAATTAATTATTATATTTTTCTTCTAGGTTTGATGTAATTTATAAATTTGGTGATGCTATGATCATGAAAGAGCAGCTTGAATCATTGAAAGTTGATGGGTATCTTACGGTTGGTGTTCTTGATATATGGTCAACAATGGGTTTAATGCACCAAACCCCCCTGTATTATACAAAATCTGCGTGTTTCCCCCCTGTATTTTAAAAATTGCGTCAGACCCCCTTCTATTAAGGTTTTGTATGCGAGAAACACCCAAAATCGTCTAAATTTTGGGTGTTTCGCGCATACAAAACATTAATAGAAGGGGTTCTGACGCAATTTTTAAAATACACGGGGGAAACGCGCAGATTTCATATAATAAAAGGGGGTCTTGTATATTTTACCCGGTCAGGAATTCTGAATGCCAAAGAAAAATTTAGGGAATCTTGCTGTCCTCTGAGATTTTTTTCATCTACCTATATCAGTGCATGTTTAGAGATTAGGAAAAGCATAAATGGTAAAGTGGTAAGAAATATCTACTCAATTCTTGCATGATAATTGTAAATTTTGTTGCTATTTTTATTATAATTATGTTGCATATATATTGTTTACGAGATGCATAGTTAGTGTAAATGAGATGCATAGTTATTGGAAAGATGAATAAAACTATCTACTGAATTCTTGCATGGTTAGTGTAAATTTGTTGCTATTTTATAGTAATTTTGTTTCCTAAATATTATACAGAAGATGCATAGTTTGTGTAAATATTGATGTATATTTATTCTATAGTTTTGCATAGTTATCTTTTTATAAGTTGCATAAATATTGTACATAAGATGCATAGTTAGTGTAAGTGAGATGTAAAAAATATCTACTGAATTCATGCATGGTTATTGTAAGCTTGTTGTTGTTTTATTGTAATATGTTTGCATAAATAGTGTACATAAGATGCATAGTTAGTGTAAGTGAGATGTAAAAACTATCTACTGAATTCTTGCATTGCTACAGTAAACCTGTAGCTATTTTGTTGTAATATTATGGATAAATAGTGTACATAAGATGCATAGTTAGTGTAAGTGAGATGCAAAAACTATTTTCCTGAATTCTTGCATGATTACTATAAACATGATGCTACTTTATTGTAATTTCGTTGCATAAATAGTGCACAGACGATGCATAGTTAGTGTAAGTGAGATGCATATTTATATAACAGAAGCAATTTAAAGAAGAGTTAATATTTTTCTATACATCATATAATATCTGATATCAAAACATCAAATAACTATGTGTTACAATCAAAATTCTCATTGGTCTTAGTACAAGTTCTACTATTATGATTTCCTATTTCTCCATATTTTCCACAACGCCTTTTCAGCCTTTGGCTTGCTTTGATTGACTTTTCTCGTTGTGACAACAAGCGGCTTCTTGTGCTGCTTCCACTTCCCTTGTTTTTTGCTTGCTTTGGAGGAAGGATATTTACATCCAAATTTGAAACTGAACCGCAAAAAGCTTCCATAACTGCTTCTTTGCTTAAGACTGAACCCCTGTCTTGCCGTCCACTCAACAAGTAATTCTTTTCTTCATCAGAATTCTTAATAATCTAGCCAACTTATTCTCGTCGTCTTGAGCAAGCGATACACAGCAATGAAAATCAGACCATATTTTGTTTATATAGGCATTCTGCTGACTTTTGTGATTTACTGCAGCTAATTTTCCATTTTCAAACTCATTACTGGAAGATGCAGCTTTGAGCCAACGGTTGAGAAGGTACTGATCAGGTATTCTATGTAAATCCTTGATGATGACGACATAATAATCCAAATTGCTCAAACATCTTGCAGCTGCTTCAATTCTCATAGTTAGTGTAAGTGAGATGTAAAAAATATCTACTGAATTCATGCATGGTTATTGTAAACTTGTTGTTGTTTTATTGTAATATGTTTGCATAAATAGTGTACATAAGATGCATAGTTAGTGTAAGTGAGATGTAAAAACTATCTACTGAATTCTTGCATTGCTACAGTAAACCTGTAGCTATTTTGTTGTAATATTATGCATAAATAGTGTACATAAGATGCATAGTTAGTGTAAGTGAGATGCAAAAACTATTTTACTGAATTCTTGCATGATTACTATAAACATGATGCTAGTTTATTGTAATTTCGTTGCATAAATAGTGCACAGACGATGCATAGTTAGTGTAAGTGAGATGCATATTTATATAACAGAAGCAATTTAAAGAAGAGTTAATATTTTTCTATACATCATATAATATCTGATATCAAAACATCAAATAACTATGTGTTACAATCAAAATTCTCATTGGTCTTAGTACAAGTTCTACTATTATGATTTCCTATTTCTCCACATTTTCCACAACGCCTTTTCAGCCTTTGGCTTGCTTTGATTGACTTTTCTCGTTGTGACAACAAGCGGCTTCTTGTGCTGCTTCCACTTCCCTTGTTTTTTGCTTGCTTTGGAGGAAGGATATTTACATCCAAATTTGAAACTGAACTGCAAAGAGCTTCCATAACTGCTTCTTTGCTTAAGACTGAACCCATGTCTTGCAGTCCACTCAACAAGTAATTCTTTTCTTCATTTAGAATTCTTGATAATCTAGCCAACTTATTCACGTCGTCTTGAGCAAGCGATACACAGCAATGAAAATCAGACCATATTTTGTTTATATAGGCATTCTGCTGACTTTTGTGATTTACTGCAGCTAATTTTCCATTTTCAAACTCATTACTGGAAGATGCAGCTTTGAGCCAACGGTTGAGAAGGTACTGATCAGGTATTCTATCTAAATCCTTGATGAACATTAATATATGACGACATAATAATCTAAATTGCTCAAACATCTTGCAGCTGCTTCAATTCTCATAGTTAGTGTAAGTGAGATGTAAAAAATATCTACTGAATTCATGCATGGTTATTGTAAGCTTGTTGTTGTTTTATTGTAATATGTTTGCATAAATAGTGTACATAAGATGCATAGTTAGTGTAAGTGAGATGTAAAAACTATCTACTGAATTCTTGCATTGCTACAGTAAACCTGTAGCTATTTTGTTGTAATATTATGCATAAATAGTGTACATAAGATGCATAGTTAGTGTAAGTGAGATGCAAAAACTATTTTACTGAATTCTTGCATGATTACTATAAACATGATACTACTTTATTGTAATTTCGTTGCATAAATAGTGCACAGACGATGCATAGTTAGTGTAAGTGAGATGCATATTTATATAACAGAAGCAATTTAAAGAAGAGTTAATATTTTTCTATACATCATATAATATCCAAGTAGCTGTTGACCTCTCTCCTGTCCAGCCACAGAACAGTTCGCAGCAGCTGGAGCAATAAACCGATGTCAACTTCTTTAGATATACGCCATATCTCGTGCGATTTCTATGACTGAACTTCGCTTCGAAAAGTTCGTTGGGTCTTACCTTCTTTGGCCGCATTCTTGTCTTGGCCATGATATCAAAACATCAAATAACTATGTGTTACAATCAAAATTCTCATTGGTCTTAGTACAAGTTCTACTATTATGATTTCCTATTTCTCCACATTTTCCACAACGCCTTTTCAGCCTTTGGCTTGCTTTGATTGACTTTTCTCGTTGTGACAACAAGCGGCTTCTTGTGCTGCTTCCACTTCCCTTGTTTTTTGCTTGCTTTGGAGGAAGGATATTTACATCCAAATTTGAAACTGAACCGCAAAGAGCTTCCATAACTGCTTCTTTGCTTAAGACTGAACCCCTGTCTTGCAGTCCACTCAACAAGTAATTCTTTTCTTCATTTAGAATTCTTGATAATCTAGCCAACTTATTCTCGTCGTCTTGAGCAAGCGATACACAGCAATGAAAATCAGACCATATTTTGTTTATATAGGCATTCTGCTGACTTTTGTGATTTACTGCAGCTAATTTTCCATTTTCAAACTCATTACTGGAAGATGCAGCTTTGAGCCAACGGTTGAGAAGGTACTGATCAGGTATTCTATCTAAATCCTTGATGAACATTAATATATGACGACATAATAATCTAAATTGCTCAAACATCTTGGAGCTGCTTCAATTCTCATAGTTAGTGTAAGTGAGATGTAAAAAATATCTAATGAATTCATGCATGGTTATTGTAAACTTGTTGTTGTTTTATTGTAATATGTTTGCATAAATTGTGTACGTAAGATGCATAGTTAGAGTGAGATGTAAAAACTATCTACTGAATTCTTGCATTGCTACAGTAAACCTGTAGCTATTTTGTTGTAATATTATGCATAAATAGTGTACATAAGATGGATAGTTAGTGTAAGTGAGATGCAAAAACTATTTTACTGAATTCTTGCATGATTACTATAAACATGATGCTACTTTATTGTAATTTCGTTGCATAAATAGTGCACAGACGATGCATAGTTAGTGTAAGTGAGATGCATATTTATATAACAGAAGCAATTTAAAGAAGAGTTAATATTTTTCTATACATCATATAATATCTGATATCAAAACATCAAATAACTATGTGTTACAATCAAAATTCTCATTGGTCTTAGTACAAGTTCTACTATTATGATTTCCTATTTCTCCACATTTTCCACAACGCCTTTTCAGCCTTTGGCTTGCTTTGATTGACTTTTCTCGTTGTGACAACAAGCGGCTTCTTGTGCTGCTTCCACTTCCCTTGTTTTTTGCTTGCTTTGGAGGAAGGATATTTACATCCAAATTTGAAACTGAATCGCAAAAAGCTTCCATAACTGCTTCTTTGCTTAAGACTGAACCCCTGTCTTGCCGTCCACTCAACAAGTAATTCTTTTCTTCATTTAGAATTCTTGATAATCTAGCCAACTTATTCTCGTCGTCTTGAGCAAGCGATACACAGCAATGAAAATCAGACCATATTTTGTTTATATAGGCATTCTGCTGACTTTTGTGATTTACTGCAGCTAATTTTCCATTTTCAAACTCATTACTGGAAGATGCAGCTTTGAGCCAACGGTTGAGACGGTACTGATCAGGTATTCTATCTAAATCCTTGATGAACATTAATATATGACGACATAATAATCCAAATTGCTCAAACATCTTGCAGCTGCAATTTACAGAATCCCGACATTTTTCTACAATGAAGTCAATATCATCACGACTAGCTTCTACAACTTTATATCTTGTCACATCATTCTCATTTTAGATGTGGATAGGCACACACCGAAAACATGCTGCTTCAATTTCTGTTTGTACCTCAGAAAATACTGTTTTAGTATAAACCTTTGCAGCATGTTTCTCAATTTCTAATGGTGTCTTGCATTCAGCAGGCGAAGACACACATTCATGATGCATCTTACGTGAAACATGCCTTTGTGCATCCATTGCACTTTCAAAATGCATAAAGAACTCAACTAAGTTTTCTTGTGGAGATATGTAACTTCCAAACCAACTATTTGTACTTTCTGATCTAGATGTTGTCCTAAGCAAACCGCCCATTTTCACATCTTTAAACTATGCTGGTATCCATGACTTTTTAATCTCAAACAGATTACGAAACCACTGTTAAGGCAAAATCATTCATCAAATTTCCCCATTTTTCTTCAAATTCACAAGGGGTAATATAACTATTCCAGACTATGTCATTTAATCTCTTGATGAAGGTATTATCCTTTGCTAAAGTAGGACCAACCTTTACATTTACCTTTTCCATAATGTGCCACATGCATAAACGATGTCTTGCATGTTTGAAAGTTGCCCGGATAGCATTCTTCATGGCAGGATCTTGGTCGGTAACAACGTAATATGGTTCATGTCCCATAGCCTTCAAGGAATTTTCCAACAGCCAAATATATGATTCTTCATCCTCTTTAACTATCAACCCAGCTGCATATGTTACACACTTTTTATGGTTATCTATTCCAGCAAATGGGACAAACACCATTTTGTACCTGTATATAAAAAAATAACAAAATTTAATTAGGTCTCACAAAATTTAAACATATGATTTTTTAGGTCTGTCTTCATGCATACTTAGTTGTCTTATGTTGCAAAATTAGTTTCAAATAGCTACAAGCTTTGGCAGACAGTTATGCAGACTACCAAATAGATACCAAAATGCTTATTTAGTTTTATAATCATGCAAGAATAGTTCTATAATGTTGCATACATAGTTTCAAGGTGATGCATACTTTGTATTATCACAAACTATTAAATTGCTAAATTATTTTATACCTGTTGCATATTTAATGTGACATTCACAACAGTAACAATCAGATATATCATAACAATTTAGATATAACAAAAATATATCTTCACAACTAAATCAATAAGATATTTGTTGTTTTTATATGCAATAGTTACTAATAAGAGCTGAGTAGAACTGAATTGTACCTGTTAGTGTTGTAAGTTGCATCAAATGACACGACATCTCCAAACATCAGGTAATTTTTTCTTGAAATTGGGTCTGCCCAAAATATCCTGCTTAATTGGTTATTTCCATCAACTGCATACTCAAATGCCATGTCTAGGCATACTTCTTGTTTGTTGTGGAATTTCTGAATGATGAGTTGCGCATCTGCTCCAGACATGTAAGTCTTAAGTTCTCTCTTATAGTTCTTGAAATCAATTGCGAGAGCACCAACGTTATCATATCCCCCAAGCATTTCCTTATATAACCTATGGGTTTTAGCTGGTCCAATGTTTGCTTTCACACAATTAAGAACAAATTTCCGGTGTCCGTAATTCAATTGCCGATTTGCATTGAGATAAAGTGTCTCCAGTACTAGACTGTGGCAATGTCTTTCTTCAAATTATTCAATTTTGTATCTATTTCCATCATACTCAAATATTACTCGAGCTTTGCAACCAACCCTTTTCGACACACGTTGTCGTTGAACTCCACATGACTCAGGAGGTAGTTGTGGCATACTCTTTGAAGTATTTTGTTCAATTTCTGGCTTAAATACTTGTCTATTGCAAACTATATACTGTTTACTTACTACGCCACTTTTAAATCGTTTTTTTGTGCTAGTTCGTACATCAAATCCACCGTTTGCCCCATAGTTTCTGTAAAAATCCATTGCAATATCAAGGTTTGGAAACAGCATACCGACTTTAGGCTTTATATCTGGTTGGACGATTGGTATCCAATACTTTGTTAAATTTGGTGATATCACCAACTGAATCTGAGATCCCTCATGAGCAGTACCTACTACAAAATATAAGAAGAAAATTAAGTTTGAGAACTGTTGCATGTTTAGTTCAATAAATTTGCATTCTTAGTTCAACCGATATGCATTTTTATAACTAAAGCGTTGCATATATAGTTATAATCCAGAATGACTCATTGAATGAAACTGCAGTTACAACGTGCATACTTGCCAAGATATTTCATGCATATTTATTACGTGCATATTTATTGATATACGTATGCAATTTTAGTTACTCTTTCATGCACAATTAGTTATTCTTTCATGCAAAG
Organism: Striga asiatica; assembly: GCA_008636005.1. Classification (NCBI taxonomy): domain Eukaryota; kingdom Viridiplantae; phylum Streptophyta; class Magnoliopsida; order Lamiales; family Orobanchaceae; genus Striga; species Striga asiatica. The sequence continues at coordinate 145,479 of BKCP01004850.1, forward strand.
TTTGTTTTATATATATCGATCTAATGTATAAGCAGACATGTGCAACAGACAATTTTTTTGCAGGCTTATCAATAGACAGTTGCATATTTAGTTATTTCTACATGCATATGTATTTCTAAATCGCAGCATATTTAATATTTATGTCCGAAAACAGAGATTCTTCCACAAATCAAAATTGCAGATAAGCACGAACAACATATTTTTCAATATTATGTGCTCGACTCTTATTAAATAACTCGATTTCATCAATGTATAATTCATCAGCATTGATTATTTTAAATTTAGATGAATCAATTTGGAAAAAAATGTCACTATACCTCCTTCCATTAATGTCGCAACTGGAGTTGCTTCGATCTCCATTTGATGTTGTTGTCGCCGATTTTGTGTGATATCCGATGAACTTTATGAACCGCAGTTGAGTTTGTCTATCGAATAGATTAAAAAGTTAAACCTAATTAGTCGATGAAATCGAAATCGAGTATGAGAAAGAAATCCTACAGAATCGTGATTGAGAAGGAAAGTTTAGATATTTTTCTGATTTTGTTGCGAGCGGAGATGGAGATCTGTTTTAATTCTGTTTGATTTCTTATATTTATATGTTTGATTCTGAGCGTAGATCTGAAAGGCAGATCTGAGCGTATATACATATATATATATATATATATATATATATATATGTATATATTAGTCGTCTGCACAGCCGGCTCAAATTTGGTCTATAATCGAGTTTAAATATACCTTAAAATGGAACTGTCAGTGGAATTTATATATATTTTTGTAAATACAATTATTAAATTTTATACAGCTGAAGAATTTTTATTGCACAACAAACTAACATCTAACTAGATTCTCTAGCCCCAAACCTAATTATCATCCAGTCTACACTACATTTGAAAATGATTCTTGCTTTATAAATTTTTATTTATTTGACTTAGACTAAAAATGCTAACAAGTATTAAATAATTCAGGTGTAAAGAAAATTACAACCTCTTATAATGTCTTTGACATCCTCAGTCAAAAAATATGAAATGGCTAATAATCTAAGTACACACAACAAATGAGAATAAATGTAGGAAATGCTAATTTTATTATTGTTCATTCTTTGGGCTACTAGCATTACTAACTAAATTGTAAATGTTAAGAACACAACTATTATCATTAGTTGGCCGAAATTATATTAGGTTTTGTTTGTCTGCCAGATGTATTCGCTCATACTCTTGCCTTCTGATCATTCATTAATGCACAGAGGAAGTAAAAAAATGGAAATGCAAGCCCTGCTCCATGAAAGATCAAAACTAATAGGTAATAAAGCAACAAACAAATATGCACAAATAATCAACTCAATTCCATTAATGATTTAGCAAAGTATTTTTAACAGAAATAGGCCTTTGTTGAACAAACCGAAAGCCGTAGAAGCATTTAATATATCCAACATAATTTCACTTAATAGTGTAGTGATAAGCAATATATTTAATTATACTCGAACATCTATTTCTTCTTCTTCGACTTCACTTAGATTGATTTGTAGATGCCTTTATAACTCTGCAGCAGCACCTGATTTCCTCAAACGCCTGCAACAAATTTCTTATAAAAAATTACACGTAAACATCATGTTCCACTCCAAAATAATATGAATATTAATCGCAAATGATTCTGATAATACTCCAAATTCAAGAAAATCAGGGGACAAATAGCAGGTATATGGTGGTTGTACCTTAGAATATACTACCAATGATTTCCTATAAAGATCATTTTCTGGTTCCTACACCAGAAGAATAAATAGTGCACAATGCAATTACTGTGTACATATTGTTATTTTGACCGAGTACCGAATCGAATGATTCATTCTCCGGGTCGATCTCTCGAAGAAGACAGTTCAGAATTTAGCGTTGGTATCGACTACCCAGAAAAAGATAATAAATCACCCTAATCAGATAAGGGAGTTGGAATAATTATCAACTATGAAATAATAAAAAACATGAATCTACGTAAAAATAGAAATGAAACAGTGAAAAAGAAGCTAGGGAGTCAGAGATAATTAATTCAAGTTCTTTTAGCAGAATCGGACAATTAATCGTTCGGTTCGAGATTGATACTCTCGCTTAATCACCTAGCGGTTCGCTCCCAGTAACTCTTTGTAACAAAGGATTGAACATAGACAAACAAACTCGAGCATACAACACATGCCAATTATCCCAATCCTAATAACTTTTCGTAACAAGGGACAGGTCATCGACAAGCACGTATTTCAATTCAAAACCTATAGACTATTCAATTACGAAATCATCTATCTCATTCGAGCCTAGGTCTACGACTTCTCGTCTTTCGGTTTTAAAAGCTGCTAATTAAATTAGAAGAGTATTAATTAACTAATCATTTAAAATCATCAAAACTCAACTCGACAACTCAATATCCAATCGTTACCAATTGGAAGATCGAAGTGTCACCCTTCGATTATATCAAACTATCAAGCACAAATTCATCAATTCCAAATTAAATCAACTCACATAAGCATGAACAAATCAAAGCCCAACAATACACGTTAAATAGAAACAATCATCCCCTATCCCTAGCAATTAGAATTAGCTACGTATATCAAATTCAACACACATAATCATTCCTCTCAAATCAACCATTATTCATGAATTAAATACGAGAAAGTAATACTTACAAATAATCCCAATCTAAGTGATGAATACGAATTACAAGCTTAATCCCAAAACACTAAGAAGAAGAAGAATATAGATGGAAAAAAAAGAAGAAGAGAAGAGGAAAATGAAGAAGAAGAAACAGAAGAGAAAGGATACTTTGTGGTTTACCCGACCCTAGGGTTTTCACCAAGGAGGGGGAGATCAATCGATTGAAGTCCCGATCTGATACATATATACTGCCAGGTTGTCACGACGTAGAGAAGTTTGGCGCGACGCAGAGGGACAACTTGGTTGCGGCGTGATGTTGTGACGCGGCGTGGAGGTGCATGCCTGGGAGTGTTCTGCTCGGGTACAGCAAGTGCCGCGCGTGCTGGCACGGCGCGGCGGGTATACGTAGCAGGCGCGGCGGCGCGGAAGCTTGTCGCGGCGTGGAGGTCTGCTGGGTAGTGCTTCTGGNATAGATATATTCCGGTTATTTTAATTATCGTGCGATCGAACCGAACCGAGTTTAATATGGCTATGTCGTGCCCGTAAGAATCGACAGACCCGACCCGAGTTCTTAAACCCACACCCCAGCCGAACCGACCGACCCGGACCGCCTGAACCCTCGGCTCGCCCTATCTCTTGCGCGCGTGTGTGTGTGTGTGTCTTGAGGAGCAAGATATAAAACCTAGTTTAATATATCTGTGCTCTCTCTCTCTCGATCATAAACACGACCCGCAGCTCACCTTGCGAGCCTGCAGCTTTCATAAAAATCTGCTCTCTATCTCGCATCTCCATCTCGTTAATATTCGATCACCGCCTCTCGCTCGTCTGTCGTCGGCCCTCGCGAGGTCACCGTCGCCATCCTCGCAAAAAGAAGAAGCCTCCTTTGCCCGCTGAAGCCATCACGTCGTCGCTGTCCGACGGCCCTCCTCCAGCAAGACCTTCCCTTTGCGTAGTGCCTTCCTCAGCCGCTGCTCTCCTCTGCGATTCATGCATCACCGTGAGCAGGCCGCGAACTCTCGTCGCGATCAACCCCGACGATCCCTCCTCTTCCCGTTGCAACCCGTCGCGAAATCACCAGCGACCCTCGCCGCCACTGCTCAGCCCAACGGCGAGCGTCCCCTTCGCTGCTCGTCCATCGCAGCACCCCAGCAGGCCGAGAAGAGCCGCGCAGCACCTCCACGGGCCGCTACACTCCTTCGCCGTGAGTTGTCATCGTCCCTGTTAGCCCTCCCTCGTTCCGTTTTCGAGCATTTTTCTCGAGAACGGTATCGACGGCTTAAACCTTATCTCTCTTCGATTTATATGTGGTGTGTTATCATGTGAATGTTAAATGCCTTGTTGATATGTGTATGAATAGCTTTATTATAATTATTGTTCTCTTCGATTTTTGTGAAATCGAATGAGACCTTGTTCAATTCGTGTTAGGGCTGTGGATTGTGGAACATTTGAGAGTCCTTGTCCTTATGGTGAAGGCGTTGGACGAATTTGCTAAGTACGAGTCATATATGGATTTTTGAAACCGGAGTAGCCACTAAATCTCGTTAAATTCACGATAAATCGCATGATTGGTCAAATGACTTGAAATTTGGTATATGATGTCCTCTGGTGTTTCTGTACTTCGTGTAAAAATTTGATGTTCAAACTTTTTCTGTAGCTATGTTAAATATCAATTTTTATTTCTGGTTAAATACTTAGTAAATTCATAATAAATCGAGTTGTGCTGCAAAAATACTGAAATTTAAATATGTTGTTCCTCTGTCATGTGTTGTAAGTGTGTAAAAATTTCAGAATCTGAAGACCCCATTTGCTAGGGTGAATATTTATTTGGAATTTACTGCTGAATTGTTTGAATTATGCAAAATCGACCCCTTGCTGTAAATGGCTCCCGCCCGTGTCGCGTTTGAAAATTTTGAGTTTTATGATTTGTTTTATGATGTAAAAATCCCAGATTTAATGGAGTTCATTTTGATGTGTTTCTGATGAAAATATGAATTCTGCTGAATCTTGCTGTAAATCCTATAAATCGTGTGTTTAATATTTAGAGCTGAAAATTTTATATGTTGATCCTCACATGTTGTAGTTGTTTGTGTAAAACTTTCAAGGCTTAAATAGGTCAATAGGTCAGACTATGAATTCATGCTCGTTTTTGCTGAAATCTTGTTTCAATCGTATAAAATTGGGTATTTTGAGTTAAGGGCTGAAACTTGGTGATATTGCTATGTACAGTGATGAAAATTTTGTTTTAAAATTTCAGAGCCTAACTCGTTCATTTGCCTGACCAACTTGGAAATGTGATATTCTCGTCAAACATTTCAAACAATTAGCTTATTATGATTAAGTCTGATATTTTGGGTATTATAGTATATATGTTGCTCCTTGTTAGTTGTCTTGGTCAACCCTTAGTTCAAATTATGTGTTCTCCCATGATTGTGTTGGTCGAGTCTAAGTGCTAGATCCAAGTGTTCCAATGTCCACAGGACTCCACGAACAACTTAGTTGAATCAAGTTCGAGTAAGTATGATTTGTGTTTTTCTTCTAAGGTCAAGATAAGTGTTGATTGTAGTATCTTGACTTACTGTAGGTGTTTGAGGAGTCAAGCCTCGACCTACGTCACTACTTGTTATGTTTTTGCTAATCCGAAATACCAGGTGGGTTTGTTATTCAAAAATATCTATGCCATATGTGTTTATGTAGTCGGTATGATCAATGTATGCATGTGAAATATGTAGCTCGATGTGAGTTGTTTAGCCGTCGGTACGGTTGTCCCCGTCGAGTTACGGTATGGTGCCCTTGTGTGGCAATCTCCTTAAGTCCTGATATGGCCATGCCCTTGTGAGGTACATAAGCCCATATGGAAGGCCGTGTCCGTAGCGTGGCATGTACTTCCGCCTTTGGGTAATGAATCCCCGTTCTGCGGCTAGCGATAGATGTGCACAGGAGTAATGTGAATTGATGTGATATTGTATAGGAGATGAGACATGATGTTATTGTTTTATGTTCATGCTGCGACCATACCATCTTAACATTATATATTATGTACATAGTGGTGAGCACTACGGTTTCCATTTGTGCTCACTCCCACCTGTCTCTTCACGGATGCAGGTTAAGCAGGTGGCAGATGACGAGGCAAGACGAGTGGGTGGTCATTTAGTCATTTACTTTTGCTTCCGCATTTTATGAACTTATGTTGAGTTTTATGAGACATGTTGAAACTGTTTTTCAACCCTATGTTTGGAATTGTTGCATTCTGGATATTTTGGTGAACCTATGATGATTTGGATATTCTTGAGTATGTGTCTATTGAATATCATGTCGTTATCAATTATTCACGCTGATATGTTTTAAGTTGAATATCATGATAGATGTTGTGATCCGGGTTAATGAAAACCACGTCGTAAATCGGGTAATAAATCCTCGTAGGATTAGACACGACTTGGTCCATGTATCTGTTGAATAATGTCCATAATTTCGAAAATGAGTTCGAAAAAATTTTATTGATTTTTGGAAAGTCCGAAATTCCTTTAAAATCAAAGTGGGGCGTTACAGTTTGGTATCAAAGCCAAGTTTTTGTTTCAGTAGACTGCTCTATGTGATTATGTGATTATGTGACTTTGTGACCTTGTGTGTGACCACTCGTCTTCATCATGGCGCACTGCTTAAAGGTATGTCTTATATAAGTAATAATGAGATTACTTATAATGTGATTTGTGTATATGCTTCCGCATGAGTAGCAATGAAACTTTGCGATGTGATTTGCTGATCTTGATTCCTTGGGTAGGAAATCTATCCACCTTTGTTCAATGTGAACTCTAGTGTTTAATGTTGAAATCTAGTGATATAGAGTTAAGTTCGGACTCTAGAGGTTCCTCGTTGTGAGTTTCAGTATGTGGTTATCGAGATAAGTTATCCCATAGGAGTTTCCTTTGCTATATAATTCTATTCAATGTCTCCAAGTGAGGACCCAGTCAATGAGAACCGGGAATGTATTCGCCCTCTTTGGACCTTTGCTAGGTTTCGAAAATTATGAGATGAGTCGATGTCTTATAGGCTGCCAGTATTATGGATGTTTATGGCCTCTGTTCAACCTCTGGTATTGTATGTTTAATGTCTCTTTTGTCTGAGTAAGAGTGAGTTCATGTTAGCTCGAAGCATGACTAGTTGAGTATGAGATGAGGATTACGTGACTTATCGATGTTGAAAGCACGATTACGTGGTTTGGTTAAAAGTTGGAAATTCATGTAGAGGTTTATGTTATGATATGCTAGAAATCATGTTTTAGGGTTTATGTGGATTCGTATGAATTATGTTGCCATTGTTATCATGTTTTATGATGAGAAATTGTGGTATAATGCTGGTCAGGGTGTTAATCATATGATTATGACATGAAAGTTTAATTGGAAAGTTGCTTTGTTTTTGGCATTGTAAACGTGAATTTTACTACTCTGTTATACTGCTGAAAAGGGCATGAAATACTCGTTTTCTGAAGTTGTGCTCTTCATGCGATATGTAGTTTATTCTGATGTGGTTCTGTGAGCTTTTGAATTTTGAAAATCCAATTTGAAACGAGTGAGTTGTGATTTTTACAAAAATATTGCGTGAGCTGTTTTTAACAAAATCCGGCAGCAAGTTCATGTTAAAAGTTTGACCTGTTTGTTGCATCTTAATGTGCTCGAATGAAATTGTAATCGTCATGAAAGTTATAGGTTTAATTCTTAGCTTTCTGATGAGGTAAAATGCATGCTGATTTGAATGTCTGTATCATGAATTAGATGATAATTAATGGGCTGTTGTTTGTAACATGAGTTGGTTTCTGGCAGATTAAATGTATTGAATATTTGATGTTAGAACTTGGTGCTAATGTCATTATTTGCCAAAGTGGTCTTCAGCAAAGTTGTATATTATGATGTTATCATTTCGGGGGTTTTTGAATCAAATAGAAATCATGCTTGTAGCTCATAATATCATCGAATTATTGAGTCCTTGTAAGTTAGATCTTTCTATTTTGGACTGCGGCCATGATTTGAATTTTTGCTGAGAAAAATGTGATCAAATGACATTGTCTGCTGTAGTTGCCTTCATGAAATTTGTAGGATCATGAGTCAGGATCATTTTCCAACTTGAATCACTATCATATGACTTGTGTGTTGAGAGCTTCATCCATGATAAAATCGTTGCGTGTTATTATTTTTACAGATTGAGTTATAAATTTCAAAATTTGTTTTTCTTCATTGTGCATGCTTATGTGCCCTATATAACTTAATCTGATGGTGTTATAATGTTGACTGGAGGCACTTACGAGAGAAGCTTTATGCTAAGATCTCGAAGTGTGGAAGCTATAGGTTGTATATATGGTTGAACTTGTTTAGCACCGCCGGCACGATTAGCTACCAGAGTAAAAGCTGTCGTGATGGCCGACACTATTAGTCGGAGAGTCAAGCGAGCTAAGAATTTTATTGTTCGGAGATGACCGCCGAGATAGGATTATTCCTGGCAGTGATGCCAATGTTCGATTCCTTTGGAAAATTGTTGTTAAACCCGAACTTTGGTAGTTTTGGAAGCCTTGTGGAAAGACCCCTTTTTCCTATCTGAGTACGTACCTAGGAAATTATGAACCCGGAAATTGAAATTTTTGGTATGTACCTTGAACCGAACGCCGACCCTGGCTGGGTGTAGCCACGGGAAGTGGTGGCCGAGCCCGCATGCCCGTGCTGAGAGACATAAGGCCAACTGCAGTGGTCGACCGTTGACTCGCATGAGAGCTGTCGCCGCTATCACCGGGCGCACGAACTCCCGAGGCCAGTGTGTACGGCCAAACCTTGCAGCTGGTCTTCGAACAGGTGCACGCACGCGTCCCAGCGCCCCGCTTGTGCAGCGCCAGTGTGTGTGTCATCTCTCGGGTGATAGTGCATAAACCCCGGACCGACCTTGTCCTTGTTGAACCATTGAATCAATATCCTCAGCAAGATTATATGTGGACCCTTGAAATCGTTTCTCCTGAGCCTTGAACCGAGAACTCCAAGTTCCACCGAACCATTGTATGAATTCCCTAATCAATGTTTCATTATTAAGGGAGGCTTGTCAATTAGATCATATACCCTATGCGAGATTTTCTCAAGTCGGCCAGATAGAAGTTCCGCTTTGTTGTTGGGCGGAGTCTCGAGTCTCGATTGGAGACTATGTATACTTCATAGAGATTGAGACCTTCAAAGAGTGAGAGGGTGTTGGAGTTGGATCATTAGTATGGTATATCGAACATCCCTAAGTGTGAGACCGTTTCTGCGATAGGAGATTGTTTCCGAATATCTAGTCGATACTTCCTAAACCGCATACGAGCTGTAACTCGTGTTGCCGAGGAATGAGGCTTTGTCAACGGTATCGAACAGAACTGTGTGTTCTGATGGTATCGGTGTTGAGGATATAGTGTTATTGATGATTGTTAGTCATTCGTATGGGATTCCGTGGCGGCCTATTTTATAAGGACGCACGGATCATGTCGATGTAGTAATCGAGTTTCCAAGTGTTACTCGGGCACGAGACTGAAGCTCGATGCCACGAATCAACCCTATATGGTTAGTCTGTCGGGTATGCTATCGAGACACGAAAGGACCGGTTAGGGTCTTGTGTATTGATAGATGAGTAGGGTGTGAGATATTCTTTATCATGGGGAGATACGTTGGTAACGATGGTTATCGGGCGAAGACCCTAATGGTACCGTACGAGGTTGTCGGTACGGATAGAGTTGGAGTATGTCGTAGTTAAGGTTACAGCCACACTTACTCAGTCCTGTTATGATTCTCGACCAAGTCATTGACTTAGCCTGATGGATGACTCCACCACCGGAGCTTGCGAGGATGCATGACACATTTCATGCCTCATGATAGAGGAAACGTGTGTGTGATCTCGGGGTACATGTGAACTGTGACGAGCTGCGTAATAGGCAGAACCCTACCTATATAGGTATCGGTGACTTATTGGAACAGAGGGTCCATTAGGGAAAGGCCGGGAGGGGTACTCGCCAAAGTCCAGTGGGGGTTGTCAAGGCGAGGCAAGGCGACTTGGGAGAGGAAGACCGAGATTCGGAGGTAGTGCCCGAATTTCATAATTTCCCTTTATTGTCGAGTGTATCATGTCGTAGTTTGTTTTTCGAATTCTGAGAACGAAATTCTTTTTAAGGTAGGTAGACTGTAATGCCCCGTTTGTTTAAGAATTATTTGGGATTATTTATTATTATTATTATTATTATTATTATTATTATTATTATTATTATTATTATTATTATTATTAAATGTTTAAATGTCATTAATTGTCTAAATATTTATTATTATTAATTAATTAATGTGTATATTATATATATATATATATAGATATATTCCGGTTATTTTAATTATCGTGCGATCGAACCGAACCGAGTTTAATATGGTTATGTCGAGCCCATAAGAATCGAGAGACTCGGCCCGAGTTCTTAAACCTGCACCCCGGCCGACTCGGACCGCCCGAACCTTCGGCTCGCTGTTGTGCAATATTTTGTGGTGGGATAATTTGGTAACCGAGTTATCCGGACTCGGGTCGTCTCTCAAAGGAAGACGGTTCGGAGCTTCGTTTGCTAGTTAGTTGTCTAAAACACAAAAATAGAAAATAAAATCCTACACACTCTAATTCAATTTATTGGTTTTGATTGATTATCAACTAAGGAATACCATGAAATATAAATCTATCAAAGAAATATAAATGCCACAATTCAAAGAGAGATAAACGAGCTAGGGTATCGGGGACAATCGTTTTCGGTTCTACATACATTTATCGGCAATCCATAACTCGATTAAAAGACTCTACTAATTAACTCATTTAGCGGTTTAACCTCAATAACTCTTCGTAGCATGCGGATAAACAAACGAGCAAATTAACGAAACAATTAATACATAGAGAATACGTCCCCGAACATGTCTACTCTAAACGAGCCAAGTTCCACCAATTTCTCCCCTCTCGGTTTTGAAATCGATTAATTCTACGACTCCTACCCTTTTGGTTCTAAAAGTCTCCAATTCGATTATTAGGTGTTTAATCAACTAATCATGTAGAATCAACAAACTCAAACTTAATAAATCAATATTCAACCGTGCAAAATCGAAATGTCACTCTTCGATTATATCAATAAATTTTCCTAAGTGTCACTCTTAGGTTATATCGAACTATCAAGCATGATTTTATCAATTCCAAATTAAAACAACTCGCAAAGATTGAGCTATTGTCATGAACATAAACGAGAACAAACCGGAATGATTATCCCGTAGCCCCTATCTAGAGGATTAGCTACTCATGATGAAATCAACCACAACAAAAGGTTTAACACAAGCTGTCATGTTCGTTATCAAATGAAGAAAACTTACTATTAATCGAAGTCGAGAATCGAAATCAACTTACAAGCCAAACCGAGTTCGCATGAAATCTTGTATTCTCTAAATATTACACTCACAAATAAAACTAAGAAAATGAACTAAAAATGAAGAAGAAGAAAGGAAGAGAAGGAGCAGGAGAGAAGAGAGGATAGAGCAAGGAGGAGAACCCCTTGGTGGAGGTGGTTCTTCATTCTTTCTTGCCATCTTTAATAGCCAAAGTCTCCCTATTTTCCTCCACAAATCATTCTCCAAAACATGCTAAAGTGCCCCATCTTGTTCAATGGCTCAAGACATGGAGGAAGACATTGAGGAAGTTATGGAAAGTTGCTCAAAACATGGAGAAAAATGTGGGAAACATCTGAGTGGAGGGATCCAGCAGGTGTCGCGACGCGGGCGATGACACGGCGCGGCGCTGGGAAGCTTTGGATGCTCTGTCGGGGTCGCGGAGGCGCCGCGGCGCGGAGCAGGGTATAATGCCTCGTTTAATTTATGAATTATTTGGGATTTAGTTATTATTATTATTATTATTATTATTATTATTATTATTATCGAATGTCTAATATTATTTATTTGTTAGATTGCGATTAAATGTCTAATTGTCTAAATATTATTTATTTGCGAAATTGCAATTAAATGCCTAATTGTCTAAATATTATATATTTGCCAAATTGTAATTAAATGCCTTAATTTCAAAATTTTATTATTATTTATTTAATAAATTGTGTGTTTTAAATTGTTTGGTCGAGACTCACTTTGCTCTCCTGGTATTCTATTCTCCAAGTGGGTCTTGTACCCATTGGATAATGAGTGGAATACCAAATGCGCTAATGAAGATCTATCTTTATATATATAAATAATATTCGTTTTATTTTAATTTTAAGCGTCGAGCGAACCGAACTAAGATGGCTAGTCGAGCCCGAGAACCGAGCCCGAGTCTTTGCACTCAAACTCGGCCCATGTGAACCGATCGACCTGGTTTCCCTTTTTGCTGACCCGAACCGCCCATTCGTGTGTGTGTGTTGTGCTCTCACCCGTGAGCTAAGGTCGCGTACGCGTGTAATAGATGAGGATCTGATCATACATACAAGGTACACGGGCGAAGGAACACGTGTAATGTAAGGAGATCGAAAGTAGTAGTCTTCAAAGAGCTCCTAAGGGAAAAGAGCACGCCGAGAATAAACATGCTGTGCCGGGTGATTGGAATCCTCTGAGGTCAGCTGAACAGGCTGACAATCGGCAGAAGATGTTGTGTCTTGAGGAATAAGATACTAACCCTAGCCTTTTGATATATTTTCTCGTCGCTCATCAGAGAAAACACGCGCACCATAAGTCTCAAAATCTCTATGTTCTATCGCGAAGCCGCAGCCTATCTCTCTCGCTCGATCTCGTTGAGAAAAGAAGATTTTCATTGTCCCGTTCATCAAATCCCGTCGTCTTCATCGTTAAACCACACCTTCATCATCAGAACGAATCACCATCATCATCCTCGCTTCACCCTCCTTCCCGTCACCATCCCCGATCACCATCACTGCGCCTGCAACACCTCCGCCGCAAACCCGCCCTGCTCCGCCGCGAACTAGCAACAACTCCAGCATCACGCGCAACGATTCAGGCGTTCAGACCTCCGCAAGCAGACCTCGACAACCGGCGATCCGCTCCTCCTCCGTGGGTCGCTGTTTCCATTGCCGTTCCCTCACCGCGAACCAAGAGCTGCTCCGCCGCGACCAGCCTCCTCCGGCAATCCCAGCAACCCGACAACCAGAACCAACATTTATAAATTGAAAAACTACTCAGGGCCGAATGTTTAACATGTTAAATCATTGCTATAGGGGCTAGAACTCATATCATATCTTGCATGCATAGTGATTGACCTCGGTGGCTCATTTTAACATAAATTCAAGCATGATTTGACTAAGGCAATGAACTCATTTAATTCTCAAATTTTTACAGCATCAATGGTATGATATTTGAGGGTGTTTAAACAAGAAATCTCGACTTAGGCATGCTTCCTACTCAAATTTCATTTTTAAGGTCATTTAATTTAAAAATTCGGAACTCATACTCAATGACATGCATGGCTCGGTTTTAACTCATGAAAAATCTTAAAATGTCATATAATAATTAATGAAGTCATAAGGCACGAGCTAACCTTGGCTAGAAATGGAGAAAATGAACTAGGGCTTAAAATAGTGTTTGTCACGGCCTTGGGCTATACTTGGACTTGTGGTGTGAATGTCTCGAGCCTATCTCTTCTAAAAGACTTAGAAAAATCTAATTAACACTTAGAATATGTTAAGCCTCAAGAGATTATGGCTGTAGTGGACTGGACCTCGCTGCTCCTCTTCCCCGGGGTGCTGGGCGCGAGCAAGGGCTGGAAACTTGGTCTCGGTTTTTGAGTGACTTCCCTCACTATATGCTCGAGCTTCTGAAGGTGAAAGAGCTTAAAATGCACTGGAATGGACTGCTTTTATCCTGGTTTGGGCGGAGCTAACAAGGTTGGATGGTGGGGGACAAAACAAGTGGGGAAATGGCACTTATGCGCATGGAATTTTGGTCCAAGACCTTGGACAAGCTTTGACCTGATTATGCTCGGTTTAGTGGGCATTATGGGTGGTTTTCAGAGTATTTTATTAGGTCACAAGGGGTCTGGTCAGTCTTGTCCAAGACTAGGGAACAAGGACAAAAATTCTTGAATAAACAATTCATGCCCATGCTCTCCACTAAGGCTAATGATGGTTGACTTTCCCTTAACCTTGCTTAGGGCCATATTAGCTTAATCTAACCCTCATCAAGTCCTAATTAAATGCATGCATTGGGTCATGGAGGATTTGGGTCGGATATAAGGTTTTTGGGCTGAAAATGTTGGGTTGGCAGTGCTGCCGCTGGGCCTGCTGGGCGCGGCACTGGGCCTGGGCGCGAGGGGCGCGGGCTAGGCGCGAGGGCGCGGCTGGGCTGCGCGGGGAGATGGGCTGCGCGGGGAATTTGGCCTTGGCTGAGTGTGATGGCCCTTGGACTGCAACTAAGGCCTTCTCTTGGTATCCCAACACTTAGAATTATTTCCCAAAATGCTACTAAGGCTTTAGGCAATGCCTTGGGGCTCGGTTGGATGCTCGGGCGCGGCTAAGGCGCGAGCTCGGGGCTCGGGCACGAGACTCGACTAGGGCTCGATTTAAAATGTTCGAGACTCAACTTTGATATTCTAATACACTTAGAAAAATATTCTAAGTATTAAAATATCAACTCTCAATTATGACTTAGAAAAATATACTCGGAACGACAACTAGGGTTCGTGTCCGGTAATTTCTCGAATTGACTTGCTATTATTTAACAACCCAAATTAATGGATTAATATTAACTTATACTTAATATAGAAATATTCCAAGGAATAATCTATCTTTGTGAGCATTTAACATATAAAATATAACTCAGAATTTTCTGAAAATATGGATATCACTTATAGTCGAGCAGTGAAACCGTTCTTATTCTTATTACTTATTTGGGGCGTTACAACCTATCCTCCTTAAATTATTTCCTTCCTCGGAAATACAAAACTAAGGTACTAGGCCAGAACTCCTACTACATAACTATATACAACAAAACATAAAATAGAAAATACATATATGTACAACTGAAAAACTCAAAAATCGAAATCTGGATAACGAGCTCTGATCTCGGCCTCTCTCTCCCAAGTGGCTTCTGACTCGTCGTGGCGACTCCAGCAAACTTTGACGAGCTCTATATCTCTGTTTCTCAGCCGACGGACCTTTCGGTCCAGAACTGCTACCGGCCGCTCATCATACGTCAGGTTCTGCCCGACCTCTGGCCCGTCAAAGTTCACTATGTGGCTCGGGTCATACACGTATTTCCTCAACATTGACACGTAGAATACGTTGTGTACACCCGAGAGCTCTGGGGGTAATGCCAGACGATAGGCGGTGACGCCAACTCGCTCGAGAATATCGAAGGGCCCTAAAAATCGGGGCTGCAGCTTCCCCCTCTTCCCGAATCGGACAACGCCCTTCATCGGCGTGACCTTCAGGAACACCTTATCTCCCTACTCAAACTCAAGCTCCCTTCTACGCTTGTTAGCGTAGGCCTTCTGACGGCTCTGAGCCTCTCTCAATCTCTCTCGGATCTCGGCGACCTTCTGCACTGTGTCCTCGATCAGCTTGGGACCAAGAACCTGCTTCTCGCCGACCTCATCCCAATAAAGGGGTGAGCGGCACTTGCGACCATATAAAGCTTTGAAGGGCGCCATCTTGATCGACGAGTGGTAACTGTTGTTATAGGCAAACTCCACAATGGGTATCAACTGCTCCCACGAACCACCATGCTCAAGGACACAAGCTCGGAGCATGTCCTCAAGCGTCTGGATGGTCCGTTCCGACTGACCGTCGGTCTGTGGATGATAGACGGAGCTAAACTTCAACTTCGTCCCCATGGACTCGTTCAGACTCTCCCAAAAATGTCTGGTAAACCGGGGATCTCTATCTGATATAATCTCGACTGGAACGCCGTGGAGTCGAACGATTCCCTGGAGATACACATCGACTAGCTGCTCCATGGACATGTCCATCCTGACAGGCATGAAATGGGCCGACTTCGTTAGTCGATCCACAACTACCCATACTGCGTCATGATGCTTGGTCGACATCGGCAATCCCGTGACAAAGTCCATGGTCAGCTTCTCCCACTTCCACTGCGGGATCTCTAAAGGCTGTAAGAGACCCGGTGGACCTTTGTGCTCAGCCTTCACGCTGCTGAGTGATCGTACAGGTCAGCTCGCCCTTTTCCTTCCGGCTGAGGGCGTCAGCAACTACGTTTGCTTTACCCGGATGATAGTTGATGGTACAGTCATAATCTTTCACCAGCTCCAACCATCGCCGCTGGCGCATGTTGAGCTCCTTCTGGGTGAAGATATACTGTAAGCTCTTGTGGTCTGTATAAATCTCGCAGTGGCCCCCGCACAAATAGTGCCTCCAGATCTTCAGGGCGTGAACCACTGCTGCCAACTCAATCACCTCGTGCGGCTTTAGCTGACGGGAAGCATAAGCCACAACCCTGCCATCTTGCATCAAAACACAGCCTAGACCCTGCTTCGAGACATCACTATAGATAGTGAAACCCTGTGTGGGGTCCGGAATGGTCAACACATGTGCCGTCGTAAGCCTCGCTTTGAGCTCTTGGAAGCTCGACTCACAACGATCATTCCACTCAAACTTCATGGATTTCCTCGTCAGACGAGACAAGGGCAGGGCAATCTTCGAAAACCCTTCGATGAAGCGTCTATAATAGCCTGCCAAACCAAGAAAACTCCATACCTCGGTGGCATTTCTCGGTGTCGCCAGTTCCTAACGGCCTCAATCTTGCTCGGATCAACCTCAATTCCTCCGGAGGTGACAATGTGGCCCTGAAAAGCCACTCGGTCGAGCCAAAATTCGCATTTGGAGAACTTGGCGTACAATTTCTCACGCCTAAGAGCCTCCAAAACTGTCCTCAGGTGCTCCTCGTGATGCTCCGGGCTGCCCGAAATAGACCAAAATGTCATCAATGAAGACGATGACAAACTGGTCCAGGAATGGATAGAAGACACGGTTCATGAGATCCATGAATACCGCTGGCGCATTGCTCAAGCCAAACGGCATCACAACGAACTCATAATGGCCATATCGGGTTCTGAAAGCAGTCTTGGCCACGTCGGCCTCTCTGATCTTCAGCTGATGGTAACCAGAGCGGAGATCTATCTTGGAAAAGACGTTGGCTCCCCTCAGCTGATCGAATAAATCCTCAATTCTGGGAAGCGGATACTTGTTCTTCACCGTCAACTGGTTCAAATCCCGGTAGTCGATGCACATCCTCATAGACCCATCCTTCTTCTTGACAAAGAGGACAGGGGCTCCCCAAGGTGATACGCTCGGTCGGATGAAACCAAGACTCAAAAGCTCCTGAATTTGAGCCTTCAACTTCTGAAGCTCTTTCGGCGCCATGCGATACGGCGCTTTCGACACTGGTCTTGTAATATCCCATTTAGTAATTAATAAAAGTAATTATTTTAGTTCTAAGTTTGAACTAATTACTTTTATTAATAATGCTCATTCCTAGTTTTGAGCTCAGTTATTAAGTTATTCAGTTAAAAGTTCAAGTTGAAAGTATTCTCGGTTAAATTTTATTTAATCGAGCTAGTTCAGTAATTAATTAATTCTGGTCTGTTTATTTTTATAAATGGATTTATAAGATGAGATTAATTATAATAAGATGACAAATAATAAAAATCGAGTATATTTTGATTACTCGTTCAAGATAAGTCGTGAACGGAACCAAGCATGTTCGGTTACGAGTTAAGATTATTACCGAATAAATAATTCTCGAGCCTAGCTTAGTTTTGAGTATTGATCAAGTTATAAGGATTAATTACACATTAATGTTTATTGAAGTGAAATANGNNA